>WURS02059902.1:0-10707 GCA_011762765.2 Rhinocypha anisoptera | reverse complement strand
GGGAGAGATAAAGGGGGATTGAGGGGAGAGATAAAGGGGGATTGAGGGGAGAGATAAAGGGGGATTGAGGGGAGAGATAAAGGGTGAGTGAGGGGTGGTTGTAGAGTTCAGGGGAGATGGAAGGGTGTTAGATCAAGGCGAGAGAGAGGGGGAGTGGGTGAGGGTTAAAGATGAGAAGAGGGGGACAGTGAGGTATTGAGGAAAGACAGAGAGGATGGGAGTAGTTATATGAGAGAGTACGATAGGGGTAGTTGGGCAAGGGAGTTAGATGAAGGGGACTGAGGCAAGATAGAGGTTGGAAGTAAGAGAGGCAAAAGAGAGGTTATTTAAATTATATCATATACTTCACAAGAGAATAGATCCAACAAAAATGGCAGTCAATGTCCGTTATAACGAGTATTGTATGTAACAAGAATCTCATAATAGCAAGTGATTTTGAGGCTTTGGTCTCACAAGTAAAAGCATATGGGTTTCATCAGTTGTTACCAGTGGCCACATTGTACATTATCATAATGAATCCAAATTTTGTATCATCCTGGTTGCATAACCTTAGGAATTCTGTGCCATCCCTATTCACAAAGTAGGAGAAGCATTGAATCCGAATCAATTTATCAGTCAAAAGATCAAAAGAAATATGAAGGTGGAGACTAATTACCACCACCCAATTTACAGCATACTCCAACTTTTCTTCTAATGAGTTACAAATGAGCTTCATCTGATTTGCTGAATATAATATGATTCATTGTCATCGAGATGCTCTCATTGTAGCCAAATCTATGAGGGTCTTTCTCTCTTGGCTGTATATTGCTAACAGTCTATCCACCCGGCTAGATTCAATAGGTAATTGAAATCGCTGCAAAGTAATCTCTGCAAGAGGTTTTCATTACAATGGAATGAACGTTATACAAAACGAGATCTGAATTTTAACAAAACAGCTTAGAGATTTTTGGTGTTTTGTTAGTTTTTAGTAGTCAATTGTCAGGGACAGCCTGTACATTTAGGGAGACGAGAAATTATCTAGGTGAGGAAACAAAAATGTGAAAAAATACTACAGGCAATATCAATTATTGTAATTGACTTTGTACATCATTTAAAAGAGCTAAAAAAATATAAAATCTGTGGTTATACTAAAAAATACAGCATTGTATATAAAAAAACTTAAGACTCACTGAAAATCGACTAATAGTCCAGTCAATCTAGTTTTTTTCAGCAAGAAATTAGGTACAGGATCAGACCATGATTATCGGGTGTATCTCAGGTCTTGGATGAAGAATTTCACAATGTCCAAAATTTATATTCCCGCTTTTTTTAAATTTCTCGCTGGCTTAAATTTTACCTTCAAAAGCCGGGTATTATTATAGCAAATATGTTCTCCAAAGCAAAATTCTGTAGCTATAATAGTTTATGAATAATTTTAATAGTTTATTTAAAAATAACACATTGTTTTTAAAAATTCATAACAGGATTGAAAATGGTGGCAAAATTTTTCAAAACGGAGGAATAGTTAGATTGTCTATATTATACTATTATTATACTTTATTATGTATATCTCAGATGTCCAATTATAATATGTATAAATAAAAATATAAAATCCATGCTTTTTTCTAATAGACAAAATAACTTGTTCCTTTTTTACTTCCTGTTTAATATGAAATTATATTCTGAAAGCTGGCTTTAAAATGTGTATTTAAAAAACAATAAGACTGTTCTTATAGACCTAGAAAGTTAAACTTGCCATGTTTTAATTGATTAGAGCTTTTTTTTTGCGGAAATGGGAATGGGACAAAAATAGAAAAGGGCTCTCATTTTTAGATTCATGAAAAAAGTGTGGCGTCATCTTTTGACCTAGTACATCAAAATCGGTTAATAAACAAAAAAGTTATTGCAAAAAAACCAGAAAAAACGTGCATTTTTACTATTGTCAATAATGCAACAGGAGTCAAGATAAAGTTTTTTTCAAACATTCACTGTACACAAAATTGGTAATATTAAAGAATGAAACACGAGCCATCTTGTTAATAAATAGTTGAGGTTTGTACAGCATATATAATAAATTGACATTAGAAAGCTTTGACGGGAGAAATGGATCTCAGCCCATCAGTGCAAAATTGAGACTCACAATGAGTGATGAGGAGATTATTTATCACCTGGAGCAACACATCGGACTGGAAGTGAACGCCGGAATAATTTCACACCATGTAACATCATTGCTGGAGTTCTTGGCATTGCTGAACCAGGATGACCAAATCGTGAGGGAACCGTTGCGTGAACCGAGATGCGAAATGTATCAACCATGGCTGAAACCACACGAAGAAAGGAAGCCATCACAACTTAATTTGCAAGACCGACGGGACCAAGAAAGAGTTGCTGCCAACCATGTAAATGCTATAGTTATTGATAGGGGCAAAGAGGGGATGCAGGATGGAAACCTGCACGATGAGAAACCAGTATGATGGCAGAACCCAGCACATCTATGACCTAAGTGTTAGTGTCATGGCGCTCCAAAGACCATGACAATAAGGGGGGAGAGGGGGGGGGGCTAAATGAGCAAAATTACAACAGTGACTCCTTGGCGAAGTGAGTGAATGATCCATGGTGGATTCGCGAGTCAAACAATTTGAATTGGGAGGTCTACCCTCACAATGAGAGGAACATATAAGACGAGGTGCAGAGAGGAGAAATGGAAGGAGCAATAGGTAAAAAAAAAAGTAGGAGGATCATGACACAAATATTTCCCACCATCACTGTTGGAAGTATCAAGGTAGACATAAATTGCACAGTAATTCCAGGGTAATCAAGCCACTCATATTAGGAACGGATGTGTAAGCGATGTTGGTGGCAAAAATAGACTATGAAGAAAGTAGAAATAGTTTTAAATTTGGAGAGGAGTAGGTGATCTGCGACTTCAAGGAGTCTAATGCGGGTTCGAACCACCTAGCCATGCATCTCACGCAACAAGGAGAAGAGAACACAATTGAGCATGTTGGGACATACAAGACTCGGAGAAATTGAAGAAGTCAGCTGAGCCAGAGAAGAAAGAATAAGCGGACGTGATAACCCAGTATAAAAATATATTCAGAGATATACCCAGCAGGATTAAGGGGTATCGATACATAATAAGTAGTATGGGTGATGAAAAATTCTTTAACAGGTTCCGTAAAACTTCTGCCAGCAAGCGAGGGAAGACAGGAAGGAGCTGTCAGCCAGAGGAACAGTTGAACGAAGCACATCACGATATGTTTCACCACAGGTATGCAGTGTGAAGACAAATAAATCTATTTGGCATCGACACATGAGCAGTGAACAAGATCATCAAACAGGATTATGCCACTTCTCGGACAACTCAGGAACTATTTCAAGACTGCAATAACGCTAAGTTCATGAAGTCACTTGATTTAACACAAAGCTTCAACAAAAATTGAGTCACCTGAATCGTGAAAAAAATGTGTATTTTCATTTAAAGGAAGGATATACCAGTTCAGGAGATAGCAGAGATGATGAAAAAATCAAGCCTATCATTAAAAAGCAGAGAAGAGACAGACACATAAGAAATAAGGTGTTAATTCGCACTGTACCCAATATTGCATAACTCGAGGAAGATATACCAGGAATTGGTGAAGGCTCTTCAGGTGCTCCATTGGGTCACACTCTGCATTTCTCCCAACGTTTCGATGGCCGAGTCAGTTTGGCAGTTTGAGCATCCCTCGGAGGGGCATGGCACAATCAATTAGTTACAATGTATATTGGAAGGACACTTCATGTAATCCACCAAGCAAGAGAGTACTGCAAAAGACACAATGTGTTTTTTTATTTCGACAAGTTTAAAGAGTATTTATCTGTGTAAGCCGATAGGTGTTTGTGAGTGATGACCTCATGGGCTACCATAAACAAAATGGACAGTGACGCAGGCACTGTGGTGTAGCGTGACCTGGTGTGTAAACAAAGACATGCAGACTGGAAGGGTCATTTTGAAGGCATTGGGGCTGTTTGAAGGCAGACGATGACTGTTTGAAAGCTCCATGAGAAACGTCTTGGTTCTACACATGGTGTGGCTAATGTAACGTAACAGTTATGCAGTAGTTGGTGGCAGAAACAATAGAAGGGATGGTTCCGCCATTTATGCATTGTAGGAGAGACAGTTGTTCTTCAGAGTTTTACAAAGACAGAAGTGTTGGAGAAGCATCCCAGAGGGCCGTGGGTATGGTGAGGTGCAGAGGGACATGTAGAGTCACTTAGGTGGAGAAGCCGGAAAGGAGAAGACAGAAGAAGTAAGTTCAGTGAACGATGGTGTGGAAGAAGAAAGAAGAAGAATAAAAGTGAAAAAAAGTAAAATAAAAATGTAACAGCTTAAAGTTATTAAAAAGCAGTATATTCCAAGCACAAAATTTAGGTACGTTAGTTTGATAATGGGGCGATTTTGTGGGAGCAGCACATGTGCAACCGTTCGAGACAGATTCTACGGCTTAGAAATGGAGGTGAAAAAAACTAATAACTTGGTAACTTATGATCAGATTTCTTTCATTTTTTTAAAAAGTTGGATTCCTCAACGAAATATGATGAATGATGACACATAATTTAACAAAATTTGTATAATGTCATTCAAAATAAGGAGGTCGAGGTATCCCAGTGGGTAGTGCTTGGCTACTGACTGAGGGACCAGGGTTCGAGACCCGGTGACGACTCTGGACACCTCCAGCTAAACCCAAGCTGAGTGATTTTTCGGGGACCACATCTTTGTGGGAAACCACAGGCGGCACAGGGAAATGAACTGGCCCCTCTACCCTGATGTGTAAATTTCCACACATGCCGTGGGCTTAGTACTAGGTGAGCTCTTCCCTCACTTAACATACCAACTTTTGGGTTGCATACTGTGGTTTTGGTTTTACAAAATAAGCCTTCATGAAAAATATAATTCTATTTAACTGTAAGTTATTTAGGGCCAGTATTATGACTCCCTATTAGTGCCATAGTTACAGTTAAACTCTTTGTTTATTTAGCTGCCGGATGAAGCCTCTAATAAGGCGTTAACCTTAAGGTTAGTGAAACAATATGGCGATATTCCGATTTTAAACATTTATAACGAGTTTATAAAATCATATAAATCTCCGTGTATGACCACATCAACTCGTAATACTATTACTATTTCATCTCTGCTTATAAAGAGGAACTTTTGAAGGTATAAAGTTGATTGAATTAGTGGTATTCGTCGTTATATTTGCCTGACATAATAACGAGTCGACACATTATCAATCCTTTTGCAATCCCTTAGGCTATATAACCTATTATTTTCTCTTCTTTCATCAAATTCTGCTTAAATGAATATTAGAGAAATTAAAAAATACGCGGGAAAGTTTTACCAACACCTATTTGCTCTCAATTTTCCAATTACAATTCGAGGCGAACTCGGTTAACTTAACACGGAACTTTGCCCAAGTGAAATGTTTGGCGAATTTTGTAGTAACAAAATGCTTATGTATTTATGCAGAAATTAGGATTAGTATTATATTCTGCAAAGTATATAGTAATTATTTAATATTAAGACGACTCTGTGTGTACGATGGATTGGAAATGCGTTTCGTGCTAGTGCTTGTCAACACCGTGTTTACTTTTAGTGTTGAAAGTGGTTATTGTATTTAAATTATCAGTTATACTTCATGTGTGTTATTAAAAATTTCATTCAATCTATCGGAGAATTATTAATATGAACGTAATTTGTTGATAATGTCGTGAGCCATAAAGGTACGTTAAAACGTTTGTTGTCAGTAGCACAAAAACATTTTATAGCATATGTTTACTGCAATTACATCACAGCAATTAGAGTTACCTGAGTACTAAGCTGTGATCATCAGATTAACTCTCTCACGTTAGCGCTGAACAGTCTTTCGCTACATTATTCCATGTCCGTTTCTTCAGGAAATTTACATAATGATATGTACTTTTCAACGGGCGAATACCACAAGTTTATAAAGGCACTTCTTTGTTTTTCCAAATTATCGCATCAGTTTATTTGATTTCTATGACGTTTTTATGCTTCGAAATTATTTCAACATGGGACTGCAGTAAAGTTTGAGTTTCTTCCTCTTTTCGCCATTGTCATATCTCTTTTCAATGTACAAATGCAGTTGATATCATCAATAATGCGGAAAATAAACAACCGAACAACCGAAATAAACAACTTTTGGGGGCAGAAATTGTTAACAAATGACAATCGATTTGTCCAGTGCTTGCAACCTTTTGTTAAAATTTTGAAAACTCATAAGTACATAACCAAGAGTTAATTTATAGTATTAATATGCTCTCGTAACTTTATCTAATAGGTAGATTAACTGATAGTTAGCAAACTGAGACTTTTAAAAATGAGTCATAATACCGGCCCTAAGTCAAAAAATTACGTTAACAGGGTTGAGTCCTATGCCACTGAATTCTGAATGATTAAATACAACAAGAATAAATATTAATTAAACTGATATACAGTAATTTCTTCAACAAGATTAATATCTTCCGCAAAGTAAAGAAAATTACTATCAAATAAAACTATGGAAGTACAAAATCAGAATGGTTTGTAATTCTTTTATATTGGCAGCAAGATAGATAATGGAAGAAGATAATATTATAGCATATGACATATTATACAGAATAGCCTCATAATCTTACTGAAGAAACAACTACTTACTAGAATTCTTACTTCTACAAATGGCATTAGTCTTGTCGTAAGGAAGAGACTCATATGAATTAAATATGTGGCTAATTCTTAAGCGGTGTGAGACATAAGACAGACAGACGTTGTTTTTTCTCGATGTTTCCATCGTTGGCACCCTGTTCCCGACTCTTTGGTCGTCACCAGGGGAGTTGTTTATGATAGGGGATAAAGGGTTAATTTAGATGAGGTACTGGTAGGGAATCTGTTTGCGGGTGTTGGATAAGTTTTGTGGGTGTAAGGTTAAAGGGAAGAAGGTATCGTCATTTAGGAAGTTTATCAGGGGGTTTAAGGAGTTGACTGTTGAGAGGTTATAGGTATCTAGTAGGCGGCTAAATTATGTCCGGAAGTGTTGGCATATCAAGATCTTTGAGGATGTCGGCGTTTCGGATAAGATATGGAGCATTAAGGAGTTTTTATTAGGGTTTTGGTGTGGAAGCGGGAGAGCCGGGAGATTTGATCGTTGGAAGCGGTGACCCAGACGGGTTGCAGCGTAGAGGAGAATGGGAAGGATCGTGGAAAGGTATATTGTTCTTTTTGTGGAAAGGGATAGGGGCGACTTTGGGGACAACATCCTGCTTTAAGACAAGAAGATTGAAAGCATAATAGGGAAACTGCCAATTAATGTTGAAACTGAAATAAGTGGACAGATTACGCAATGAAAAAATACACCGAAAAATAGTTTAAAGATAGTGTTATGGACTTCATTAATAAATAGAGGAGTTAAATTAAAAGTTTATTGAAATTAATTGATTTGGCACTTTTCCTTCGATAAAAATCTAAGAATAATATGTAGGATTGTCGGATTGAATTAATAATGAACATCACCTTGTAAAAAAACCTTTGCGACCTAGGCGTCAACTGTTAACACTTCTATAGACTAGGTTTGCTTATTAAAATGTTCAAAGAGGGTATTAAAACTGCTTTTTAGCAGTGTAGAACCGCAATTCCATGCGGGATGATAATCCAACCTTTTTAAGTACACTTTTATCTTCTCTGTAAAGCGGCTGCTCTTATGGTTTTTAAAAGATGCGATTTGAACGTACGTGAATGGGTGGGTGAACACAACAAGACAAATATTTTTGATCCCAGGCAATATGTTTTTGGAGATCTAATTAAGGTACATTATTATTAAGGTATCAACATTATTGTATTTGGGCCCTTTCGTCTTTCTCTCCCTCCATCCAATACCACATTTTCAAAATACTTCTTCATTATACAGGAAGTGATTTGAGTCGAATTCCTACCAGTTACAAGAACCACAACAATTCTACATCTACATAACACCCTGCAAGCCGCCACAAGGGCGCGTGGCAGGGGGTGAGCCACCACCATACATTCACATGCATATGATACAAGTCATGTATTACGCACAAAAAGAAGAAACTATGATAAACCAATTTTGCTATTTTCGCATGAAGGTTTTTTTCTTCGCGTTGCGATCACGGTAACGTCGAAAAGCAACATCATGGTGGAGACAGGTGATGCGGTTGCTATGCACAGAACAGTTGCTAGTCGATTGAACCAAGATCGCAATCATTCAAGAAAACCAACAGTATGTTATGTCAGAGTACCTAACGAGTTATTTCAACCTTCCTGCCATGAAATATTTCCGCCAAACGATACCCGAGGCTATTTCGCGAGAAAAAAACTAATGGAAGACAGCAACCTTGAAAGCCGTGAAAACGCGAAGAAAACATTGATAAATACCATCAATCGTATGGTGAGTGGCTAGCAATATTATGGTTCCGAAACTTGAAAGGCTGACGAGCGTGTTCATCGGAAGATTTCAAGGGATGCAGGTTTGTCGAAGGGTAGAGAAAGTATAAACTGGACGGAATAGGAGAAACCATAAACTCAAAAAAAAATGTTTTCGGGTGGTTTAGGTAAGTTCAGGTAATAGAAATTTCAGTATCCGTTTCCCTGAAATATCGAAACGACACTATAAATTTCCAAATATGTCGACAAAATTGACGTATCCTGCGATTTTAGAAAAAGGTACCAATTAGTTTGGGGACGGGGCGTAATTTTTTTTCACGAATTTCTCCCTCCAATCGCTGATTCACGGGGAATAGTTGTGCTTTACGTAAGGAAATTGTTCGTCATTATAAGATAGGGAAAAGCTGAGTTGCAGATAGTTGCACTGGCAGTGAAATTAAATTGTTGGCTGATTTTCACGGAAAATGTCAATATTGTGGCCAGGGTACAGGTAACCATGACTGAGAAACTGAAGTGTTTCAGGAAAGGTTTAGTCCAATCCCGAAGCTTCTATCTCAATTTTTCAAATTTAAAAGTGGATGAATCTTATACTTAAATTTCTCATTCTCGTAAAAAAATGAACGTCTCTGGGTTTGAACCCAGGACACACTCATTTTTCAATTTTTTCCGTATTGAATGGATTTTCAATTTATTCCGTACTGAATGGAAGGATAGGTACCTTCCAATAAAATTTCAGGACGACTGCTTGAATAAAAGTGCTAGGGAAATTGTATTAAGTCAGTCAAATTGCGAATGTCAATGCAGTGAAGTCCATTTTTTTAAAATTTACAATTCAAATGTTCAAACAGGATAAGTAAAATAATTTGTATCATAACGCCAACATAATATACGAAATAATTCTTTTAAAAAAAGAGGCTGTGACATTTTTCAAACATACCCCCAAAAGTTCACTGTGGAGGCCGTCACCTTGTGGAAATCCATGATAGATTGATGGTTTTTAAAAAATAACTTTTATAATTCCACAAAAAATAAAAATTTTTTTGTGGAATTATAAAAGTTATTTTTTTAAAACCATCAATAAAGGAAGAAAATAAATCTTCCTGGGTCCGGCGTCCAGAATTCTGAGAATTACCCTACAGAAGCCGAAAACCTCTTTCCTTGATTAGTCACGATGTCTCTGTTTATTTAATCATCTCCTAATCTTTTCGTCATGAGCTAGTGGTAGTTTTCTTTTTGTTTCCAGGGTGTATCGACGATTATGGTTTTTTAAGCACTCTTAAAATCAAGGCGGGACTCGAACTCACTACCTTTGGTTCAGCCGGTGTGCTCGCTGCCCCTAGACTAACCCAGCCGGCTTCCCCATGGGCTATGACCTCTTAAATTCATAACTGCATTTACTTTTGGCGTTCATGACGTACGTGGTCGAAAAATGAAGGTGAATCATTTGATCAATTCTGCGAAATAGTTGCTTGAGAAAAACGACTATAAATGGAAACGAGTTTATGAAGCAGACATAAACACATGTTAGTGCTACATCGATTTATCTAAATGAAGAGCTGGGAATTATTCGTTATTATCATATTTACCAAGTCACACTTTATCCGTATTCACAAGCTTATTCTTCCTTTGCTAAAGACGTCCCCATTCTACCTTTGTTGAAAATAACATCTCTGTTGAGTGCTTTTTATTGTGAGAGATTAGCTTGTTAGCTGAAGACTACTCATTTCCAACTGTTAAAGCTTACGAGAAAGGTTTTCCGTTGGAATTCATTAACGACAATATATCACGTTCTTTCCACAGTCCTTGTCTTGTTAATCGAACCTAAGCGAACCCCGCTGTCACGTAATTTATTAGATTTCCAGTGATTTCCGATTCTCCTGTGTCTGCATTGCATTATTCTGCGGATTTTAATCTTGAGATGCCACTCCTCTTGCGTTTACCACTTGACTCGGCTCTTCAAACTGAACATAATTAAAAGTACATGGCGTGATTGCCATCGATGTACCTTAATGATAAGACAATCTTCTGTTTTTGCCGAAATTATATTCATAGCTCTCAGCGGTCGTGGGCTGAGCTACAATATTATTTCCCCTAAACTTACAATAATAATGCACAAAATGCATTTCGAATAATAGTTTACAGTAGATACCTATCCATGCAATTACATTATTTTTTGTAGTTGATAGAGTCGGCCGTTACATGGTGGAAACGAACCATCGTAGCGAAATGAAAAAAACAACTTGGTAAATTTCCACAATTTATTTTTGGTGACTACCCGGGTTTCGACTTAC
>WURS02059882.1:0-10708 GCA_011762765.2 Rhinocypha anisoptera | reverse complement strand
GACGGGTACGTGCCGGGACTGCCGCCGCGGCGGGAAATTCACTCGCGAGGCAACTCGATGCTTTCCCTTCACTCGGATCCTTTTTCCGTTTCTCCGAAGGGAGAGGAGGAGGAGTATCTCTTCCGCCCTCACGAATTTTCCGCCTCTCGCGATGGCATACTAGATTTATTCACTCGGGACTGAAGTTGAGGCGTTCTCCTCATCGTGCATCTCACGGTAAATGTCAAGCCGAGGACGATATTACACGGGGTGTGAACAAACCGTACAATGATGGGTGCCGACATGACCTACGCTGATTTTAACTTGAGAGGGCGGTCCCCTCTCAGTCCTCACCCGGGCCCGCTTGAAATATCATCAGCTGTTGGTAGAAGGAAGTACTCCGAAGTGCCCGCCAAATGTGAAATAGGGACAAACCTAGAGGGGAACATTTTAAGGCATGACATTTTAACGAATCCCCCAGGAAAGAAAAAATCTATAGCGTACGCTGTCATGTAAGTAAAAATAATGGAGAATGTTAGAATTAGGAACTACAAAGGTGGGAAGAAGTCTCCAGGGAGAGCTGCTAAAAATCATTCTTTGGGTTGATATCAAGAGAATGTACGAAACAGCCAACGACTGAAAAATTCATAATAACTACAAGAGCAAGTTTTGGTGTATATTATATAATGTATACTATATACAAGAATTTGTGTATACTTTTTAAGACCTAGCATATTATATCAATTCAATGTCCGGCTTCTTGTGCAAATCCTTTCCGTCTCCGGTTCTTCCTCGTCCCAATCAATTTTTCTCTTTTTCACTTTACGGGTCCTCACCTCCTGTCAACCTACAAAAAGCATTCCACGCAAACCTGCCTTCTAATCGCGAGTAACAAAGTAAGTCAATAACAACATTTTTGCGACAACGACGAAACACACAACATTCATGAAAACTACGTGAAAAATCCATCTATCCGGGATTCGAACCCTCAACCTCCGGATTGGCTGACGAGGCGATTACCCCGCCGCCACCGATGTCGTCAATTGGCACCGGATAGCCGAAATCAAATAGGAAACCAGGAAATCTCCCAGTTGTATCTACCCACAATGAAACATTGTGAAACAAAAAGGAAAACTCGTGAAAATGGTAGTTACCGCAGGCACTCACAATCAACCAACTACTTACGCATTTTTAGAAATTACCAGTAACGTAATTGAGTTTGAGTAAATATAAAGTAATAAAAATAAATGAGTAAATAAAAATAAATAAATATGAGTAAATGTATAGTAGAAAATTCGTTGATAACAACCTATAACAACAACCTTGTACGTGCCAAAAGCCACCTACGGTTTATTCATTAGTATACTGCTTCAATGTAGAAAAATAAAATGCTGATTTCTATTAGATCCATGCTTAGTGTTATGAGTCCCGGTCAAATGCGCAATAAATATTTGAATTCTGCGAGTACTGTACTCGGAAATACTGTTACCGAAATTGGCTAAAGTCACTCGAGTTGCACGCGAAAAAATTGTAAAACGAAAAAAATTGGTCTTCATGTACTTATAGATATATGATTACTCAATTTAGCATAACTTCATTCTTGGTAGTAGGAAAAAATTAAGCCTTCAATTTCTAGCCTTATTACACAATGGCTAAAATTAATAGTAATAATGATTTACTTTTTATGTAACCCGTACAGTTAAGTCATAGAAGTTAAGTAAGTAAATAAATCATCCATGCTATGACAGAAATAATGAATTGTATAAAATTAAGTATTTTGACACGCCAAAATAAATAATAGGGAATCAACTTCCATCTGAGCAAGGACGCCGATGTTCAAAATAAAAATTTTGATTAACACAATGAAAAGAGCTCGTTTATCTAAGAATACATCCAGTGATGGAAGAAGCAGGAAAATGTAGGAACAATAAAGCTCAGGAAAAGGATCTCCCCTTGAAGACTAAACTACTAATGAATAAAGTTATTATCAGGAAGAAGTTGACACGAACATGGAAACACTTAAAAATAACTTGCTTGCGTAACGTTATCTGCAATTAGTAGAAGACAGTATAGTGTCAAGGAAGAATATTAAAAAGACAGTAAAATCAACAAAAGAGTAGGTAATGATAATGCTCCAAAAACACCGAAAGACAACCGAGTAACCGTAACCGTAACAACCTAGTAAGAAAAGAGAATTTACTGATGACGGCCTTTAAATGAGCCTTGATAGGGATTAACTGTAATGGATGATAATGATGATAACCACTTATTTCAAAAGACGTCAGGACAAGGAACTCTGAAATGAATCTATAACTCCACTTTAGGAATGAATAGACAGATTAACTTAAAATTCTGCAACACAATCCTGGGGTTGAAAATAAGTTTTTACGACCGAAATTAGCAAGCACATCTAATGAGAGCATCACGACTTCGGGGTCATATAAGAATTATGAATGGCTGCTTTACCTGATTGTTACGCAAAATATGATGGTTTGAAAGAAAAAATCTTTGCTTCTCCACAAAATATAACTTCATTCACCTCCGGTCTTCACCTGAAGATGTCACGCAGTGACGAACCCGGTCGTGAATGAAGTAATATGTTGTGGAAAAGAAAAGTTTTTTCTTTCAAACCAGCAATGGGTTTCCACCAACTGACACCAGCCACCATTTCACAAAATATGTTAGCAAGGAAAACATAAAAATAAACGTAGAACCTTTTTACACACCTATACATATATAATCGCGTTAATAATAGGTTAAGCATCGTGATGCGAAGTTAATTTTTAGCATCTCTCCAAGCTATCCTGTCACCTGAATTTTACATTTTCACTCTCTCCTTTAGTTCATAAAATATCTTAGGAATTCAAAACTCTTTATTGGGCGATTGGCCACTAACCGGACTCAAAGCCGGCCGGAGTAATATTACATATTTATTTCCAAGGTATAAGCACAGAAACTTACTTCGTTCCATTACAAGACTGATATCACAATGAGCGTTTCCTAATTTAAGAAGAAACTCCGGCAAATTTGGGTTCCATATAAGGACATGTAGAATTAATGACCTTTCCAAAACGATAAGTTCGTGCAGCTTCAGATTGCACTGTGAGAATTCATTCCTTTATCGATACGGTTGATTTGAACTGTAGTAAATGTGGCTCTTCTTTAAAAAAAACCATCAACATCCTCAATAAACTTATTAATTTAACGATACAAGATACATAAATATATAGGATGATAACGTTCACAAATAAAATGAAAGTATATCAATAAAATTCTGACATGCATAATAAAGGTATTTTTAAGGTTTTTCAAAAATTTGTTACATTGCTCTTAAAATGAAAACCTTTTAAATATGTATCGTTAATCTGTATTCATCCATCTCATTGATCAGGTGTAAGTGTAGGACTTGAGCACTAAATGGTATGAGATTTTTTTAGTCGTAGAAAGCTGCTCTCATATACAGCCTGAGCTCGCTTTTGCACGGCATATTCCGATGCCTCATTCCGCGACCTCCATTGTCGCTTCCCTATAATTTTTTTCATTAACATTTTCAATTATCTCCAAGAATTCCTCTAGCCACTCATCCTTATCTCCCTCCCTTATAGTACACGATCAAACTTTCACGACTTCACTTCGCTCTCAAGTGATTTGTCCGATGTTATTCTTTCATTTGAATCCCATTCATCTGCTCCCGTCAAGACTGTTCGCCCCGAGAAAATGAGGTTGATGGCGACTCGGTTAACTTTTGAGCCTTGAAAAAATTGAAAAAGCAGCAGTGTCAAGAAGCATAACCGTACGACTATTCTATAAGGCGAGACTCCTATTAATGCGTTCCAAGTAGGGGAACTACGCGTAAAAGTTCACCTTCAGAAAAGAGTGGTGGAAATCTATGTCCGTCTGATACAATTCTATCTCTTCTATGCATATACTCACTGGACGAAGCAATGAAAAACCTAAATATGCGTGACAGTAAAAAATCATGAAACCATCAGTATGCAAATTTCCGCGATTCTAAAAGGATACGACCCTATCCGGAATGAGACCGAGCTTCAAGATTCGTAATAACAATGAAGGGCACGCCCAAGTTTGTGCTGCTTCTTTAATGCATGACATCTGAGATCGCACACCGCGCCTTAAGTTGTTCAGGAAGTGGTCGAGGTTAAGGAAGAATTGCTCATTCCTTGAGGAGTCTCCATATTCCGACCTGTATAATTTCTTGCGAGCATTAATATTAGATAGTTACGCCGAGAAGGCACTCAAAAGTGCTGTTCAATTATTAAAGCCCCGCGAAACTTGAATGAGAGATTGACGAGTAATTTCGAGTTCCTAACTTCCCCAGAGATTCGTAGCACTTTCAACTCTGTAATTTACGACTGAATTTCTCTCAGTGATAATCAAAGGGTAATCAGGTACTGAGAAAAACCAACATAATGAGAGTATGCATTAAGTACACGGAAATAAAGTAGGGGTGAGTCTTCGTGAAATTTCCCCTACGTTTATTATACGTGACACTTTTTTTGCCCCATACATACTATTGGAAGAGTACTACCGAAAAGTAGGTGAAACAAGATCAAATTATGCAATACAGTTTCTAGAGTTCATTAAGCGAAAATTGCGTAAACTGATTTCACTTTGTATATACGCCATGAGTACCAGTTCATTCAGTAGCCCGCATATTTATAATGTATCGTAGCATCTATTTCAATATATGAAGTCTCTTAATTTTGTGAAGAAATAAGCGATAGCTATCACCTTGAGAAAAACACAATAAAAGAAAAAATCTTCAAACGTCGTAACTGAAATCAGATTTGTTAGTTTGAAATTGAATCAGCGAATTCAAAAACAGTATAAGTCCAAATTTGAACAATTTTATTTTATGTTATAAAATCTCATTAGATAATGAAGAAGAATGGTTTGAGACTGAGAACAGTACAAGTTGATGAAATTGTATCTGTGTGGGTTACTAAGACTCCCAAGTCTACGAGTCTCGCATATCTCTCACACTTAAAACTTTCATTAGTGATTATCTCAAAATGAGTTTTTAGGACTTGTACTGTTTTTGACCTCATCGATTCAATTAATCACTACAGTTTACACATAGCTGAAACATACTAATGGATGACTTGTCATTAGAGAGAACTGAATTCATCCGAAGAAATTATCAAAAGAATATCTTGACTTGTCATTTTCTTGTAGCGCAATATTCTGGGTGACTAAAAGCATTGTTCTTGGTCTTACATAAAGCAGTATCTTGAAAATAAAACACAAATGAATAATCATAGAAAAATCCTAGAATATCTTGCAGCACTCTAATGTAAGAAAGAAGACGAATTGAATCCATTTCCTCATTGATGGGTAAAAACCATTCCAGGGTCTTATTACTCTTAGATAAATCATATCACGGTAAAAAAGATAAATGCCCAAAGCATAAAAGTACAGATGCAAAAACGACTTAAAATTAATTATTCAGTCTTTACATGGCTGTCTTGAATTGGGTCATCATATTTTTAGAGTAGCATCACGTCCAGAAATACTAATTGCAAGCGCTAGTTTCCGAGATCATCGCTCACCAAACTTTCCTCCGTCTCTCTTCTCTACTGGAATCACCTCAGACAATATTCATCCATCATCAATATACTTAAACCATTTACCAATCTAGCTCTACCTTCCCACTCTCTTATCACATGTTGATTTTTGTGCGTAACATTTCACGAACCTTGTTGCAATACAAATTTGTGCATATCCAGGTGAATTTCGGGAAAAAAATCTATATATATATATTCAGAATATATTGTAATATGTAATAATTACATTCTTATCAATAACATTTTAATTACTATTATCTAGTAAACGGAAAAAGTAATACTCATCATTTATTTAAAATGGGGTATTACCATTCAGCGAATTGAAACAAAGATTTATTAAAAAATAAAAATTAAATATATAGTTGTGTCCCTTTTTTATTAGTAACTGCTTGAGAGCCTGGAAAAACCGAAAAGGGAAGAATGAATTAAACTCAATCAATTAGGAACCTACTTCTGGCTGGTGTTCTTCAACTCAAACTCATTTCGTATGTTACATCTGAACTCCTACATGACTCAAAGAGATAAAGGAACTCACTCAATCATCTAACTACCTCCAAGACTATTCGTAATCATTCATTATCATTCGAATCCTAAATTTACGGTTTGAATTTAAAAAATATATGCAGAGAACCTAATAATAATTGAAACAGATATTAGACAATATTTACAAGTGAAGTATCTGTTTCGAAGTTCAATGGGTTTTCTAACTTCATCTATCCTCTAATACGTGTCTATTATAAATTTATGTTGTTTATTATGAAAAAGGAAAATAAGAATAGAGACGATATGTTATATCCATTGATTTTAACGTTTCCAATACCGAGTAAGAAGTTTACTGCCTTTCTATTTAAATGCTTCCTATATGCATATTCCTATGGGACGGAAATTTTAATGGCATTTGAAAATCATTTTCTTACAAAAAATACTACTAAGGGCGTATCAGGGGGGGCAAGAAATACGACTCAAAAATAACTCGAGGTGCCGGTCTGTCATCAGGGACTCCAGTTGACCATTTTGTGAACTTTGTGGCTGTGAACTGACTGGTTGTGAACCTGATCAATTCATTGGACGGCTGTGAAAGGATGGGTAGGGATATCAGCTCACCAGGGAAAGGGTGTGATTGCATTTCACAAGCTCCACGGCATGAATAAGACACGGAAAACTCTTTAAGCGTTTCTCTGTATGCCCATTCAAAAGTCGACTGCGCTGATGAAAGCTTTCATCCTAGATAATCGATTTAAATTTTTTTCACTACAGCTAATCAGCCCTTCTCGTGAAAGCGGTAAATTATTCCTAGATTTTATGCTCTACCAGTGAATCAATGATTAATCTTGTAGTTGACGCCAATATCAATCTCAGCAACCCCAGGAAAGGAAGTGTATAGATACCATCTCAGTTTAACTTGAAGAACCCCGAAACCCGACTCAGCTCAATCACTCTTCAACGAGGCAGAGTGAATGATTTTATGTAGAACACATACAAGTTTGATTATATAATTTTACGAATTTTTTTAAACACCGTGGATTTTGAATTATTGCCGATATTACAATAGTTTTGGAATTAATATATAGTAAGAGCGATGATGAGTGTGAGATGATGAGAGTGATGATGAAATCTTTGGATTCACTGAAATAAAATTTAAAAATTATTTACAACAAAACGAAAGTAGAAGCATGGTACACGGAAATAATTTCTCTATATCATATAATTTCTATATTTCACACTGTTTCATATAATATTATTATTAGTATTAGAATTATAGGAAATTAACTAAATAGTGGAGAATTCAAGCGTAGTTAGGAAATGAGAATATCGTGTGGGAAACAAAACATACTATGAGGAACATGGACAACAGTCCCGTAGATTTATTCCGTAGATAATCTTGTAGTAAATATTTAACTCATCACCTTGTTCTTTTAGGTTCTGCGAAATATTTCAATTTTTGTTTGAGAATAGCACTAAAGGAGTCTAGGGAGATTAGTCAATAAGATCATTTGCGAATAAAATAACTTATTATGTGTACTTCTAACTAACACTCATTCCATCAAGCCTTTCCACTTCAAAATATGGCTAATGAAGACAATTTTTGGAACCATTGGATAGGTTATCCTAGGCACAATTTTTCACGGTTAACTCATTTTATATACCTTGGGATAGAAATCTCTAGTAGATATCGAATTTCGTGAATTAGGAGTAACACTTCCTGCCTGCCGAGCATTTCCGATATTAATGGACGGACTAAAAATATTTACGAGAAAAAATTTTATACCCTAATACATTATACATTTTAAAAAGTTTTTCTTTAAAATATCGTTGAATGTTGTCATTTTATTTCACCTTTTGTCGTTTTAAAATCGTGTCTATCAGTAAATTTCAGATGAAAAATCATAGGACGGAACATTTGTAGGACACCATCTGTTGTTATTTCGATAGGGATTAGTCACTATAGAGAGAATAAGAAAAGGTCGCTAACAAACATCACCAATTAAATCAAGCTTAGTTTAAGGGTGGAAAAAGGCAATAGGTAATAGTTGTACCACTACCTATATTCGGCTTATTTTGTTTACTTGATGCCTACATTTATATATATTGTCTTAATATGATACACTTTAACGAGATACAGATTGTTCTGCTGCCTTTATTATATAACACATACTAATTCATAACATTTTTTTTCATGGTTGTGTATTTATCACCAGAAACTTACTTAATACCGTGGGTAATAAAGAGAAGGGCGGAGGAGAGGGGGGTGGGGGAAGTGTGCGGGCCATGGCTGCACGCTCGTCGTTTTCAAAATGGAATATTATGTGCGTTCAATTAAAATGAAATTAGTCGAAATTGCTCTCCTCTATCAGTAGGTTTCCCACATTTTTCACCACAATCCCCCTCCTGAGTTTTCTGCAGCGAGATTTTCTTACAAAGGTAAAAATTGGCATATTTCTCGTTGTTTCCCATGAAATTTATACATACTTTGTTTAGATTTTATTCGTTATCATTCATATATTCAATTGTATGTCAAATCGGCGCCATGCTTATTACACTTTCTCTCGAATCCATGTCTACTAATAATATTTTTAATCCGTTTACAATACTACTAAAATACAATTCATATTTAAAAAATGTACTATATAAGTACGCATATAACTTGACGTGGGGTCAGGAGGAACAAGACACCCTTTTTTGTCTCAATCTCACCCCGAATTAAAAAGTTTTTTATCTATCTATCTACCCATCTGTCTCCGTCACAACCCCATCCCCTCCTGGAGGATTCCGTGCTGGAGCCGTAGAGGAAGAAGGGATGGAGAAGGTCTCATTCAAACAACTCATTCGAGGTATCATTCAAACAAACCTCGTTGCCCTTTGCCTCGACGAGATTGAAGTGCGCGTCGTTCAGAGACGAAAGCGATGCTTCGGGGGAGTCTCCTTCCAAACCCCCCTCCCAGCTGCCCTTGCATCTGACGGTGGCCTTGGCAAGAAATACCCATTAAATATATAGATTTTTAGGCATGTATCTTGTCATTCACGCTACACGGGTTATTTCGTGCTTCTAAAAAATTTACTAGCTGTAAGGTTATTGATTCGCGAAAGCCAGTGACTTTTTTGTAAGTAAGGAACTAACCATTAATGATGATGCATTGTTATGTAGGTTACAAGTAGTTTGTTGCGATGGTTCGTACTATACGGAGAAGGCGTCGTTACTTCACGAGGTTAAGGAGGAGGTTACCGATACGTCGCAAGCGGTTCACGAGATCATTGAAATTTCCGATTCGGAGGAGGTATAGGGGGAGAAGAGGTTTGCGCGGGAAAGTTAGTTGTCTTTCTTTCCGTCCGATACTTTCCGGTAACTGAAAAGGATGTAACATTTGTAAATATGGCATTTAGTTTCCACCATACTAATGGTCTTTGGGACGACAAAATGTTTAATGCTACATGGCATTCCGCTTGGTGTGGCAGAAGTAAATTGTTCTCCCAACTAGGTACTATCATGAGGTCATCTACACTTGATATTCGTAGAACTTCTTCCGTCCCATGACATCCTTCTTCCCAGGCAGGCGAAGGGAATTATTCCACTCTTGTTCTAAATGTTCTACTTGTAGCTCAACGTCTGCAATCAGTTTCTCTCTTCTGTATGCTTATCAATTAATTTTAAGTCTTCTTCTTATTTATTCTCACATGGTATTCCTACAGAACTTGTTCCCTTTCGTTCAGATTTGTTTGTATATGTTCACATTTCTCTGCAATAACTGCGATTTCATCTGTGAAACTTTGCAGTTTAATTCCTTTTCCGTTCTCATTGATTCCTCAAATAAACATAAGTCGTTAAGTAAAATTTATCAAGATATTATATTCTTATGATAATATAATATGTGTTCATTATCGTAAAGTGCTTAAAATTCAGTGAAGGATCTCCGGTTTTCCCGGCGAATAGATTGGAGGAATCATCACCCTGAAGACGATGGCGGACTTAGCCTTCGAAACGTCGGTGAATAACAACCAATGGACCTGCAACCCGAGAAAGCTTCCTCCAACTTAAAATTTAATTAAGAATAATGTATGAAAATAGTCATTCCCCTATGAATAATTATATCCAATTGTAACCCTAGCAGAACCTCGATAATATGCTTTTAGACGCGGGAGTGGATTAGGTCAACGTCACTTAAGTAAAAGCTCAACTGCGGGGTACCAAATTTATTTACCAGTCGAGGTTCAATCTTTTCTCCATTTTTTAGTGAAATTTTAACTTATCCTTGATGGGATTAATTTAGTAGAAATAGCCTCTGCAGACTTTAACTAAGCTCCGATATGTGTCCCATGACACATTCCGCGCGCGACTACCGTTTTCGTGAGCACCTGAATACCTGGAAATGTCCCCGGTGCTGTTCAACCTCTTGTTGAGTATTTTCGCAAAGTGGTGAGTTTAGCGCAGCGAGCGATTCCACTGAATCGCGAATATCGTGCTGATTCTTTGCCGGCTGAGAGTGGTATTGGCTACAAGAAAAGAATTTCGTAATACGCTTGCATGAAAAGAAATCCGACATTTAGAATTTTATATCGAGGAAAAGGCGTATTTGCTTATATCGCTCTTTTTCCTTCCCCTCCCACCCCCCCTCCACCCCCCACCGCGCAGCCCGTCGCAAAGAAGA
>WURS02059871.1:0-10708 GCA_011762765.2 Rhinocypha anisoptera | reverse complement strand
TCCCTCTTCCCCCCCCGCCATCTCCTACTTCTACACGCCCCCCGCCCCCCAGAAGAGCTCCATTCCCCCCCCATCCCCCCCCCCCCTCCTGGTCCCTCTTCCTCCCTTCCTGTACCTTCAAAATTTAACTTCCTTCACTTCCCCTCAATTTCCTTCCCACGCCTTACCAATCCATTCTCTTCCTTCCCTCCCCCGACTCTCTCTCCTCCCCCCCTATCTCCCTCTCTCTTTCCCATTCACTCTTCTTCGGTGGTCCTCTCTCTCTCTCTCTCCCCTCCCCCCCGTCGTTCCTCACCCTCCTCTTCTCCACCTTCGAATCCCCGCGGGGAGTGTTTAGTCCTCCCTCCTTCCGAGCATCGCTTCGACCTCTTTCCTCGCTCAAGGTGAGGTAACCGTCTTCATTCCCAGTGCCGGAGGAATGGCGTCCCGTCTATCGTGGGTCGCCTCTCTTGGCGTCCCGTGTGTGCATTCGGTCGATTGCGCCGTTAATCGGTCGACCTCATCTCTTGATGAACAAAATCTCTCGCTGGGTACAAATAGAGTTGATAGAAAACATTATCTTCCATGGACAGAACTGTGTAGCGTTAGCATTTGTTAATCTAAATCAAACCAGAGTAATATTAAGGCTAAAAATTCTACATCTCCGTGATTACAGTCTGATATGTCACTGATAGTTTACGTTGATGTACAAGATTTTACTCGCGATTTCATTCATTATTATCAAGCAATCCTTCAAGGACCGCACAACCAAGAGCAAAAGAATTTTTTTCCACCGAGAGAAATTCTTTAGTGTATGTGATATTTAGATATTCTTTGATTTGAATGAATTCAAGTATGGAAACAGGGAAAATATTTACCGTGGTAAAGCCAAGGATTTCATTTATATGGGCTCTACTGAAGTATGCCTACCGCGTTCCAAAATTGATCAGGTAGCGTTGTAGTAATACAGGGTTCTCACACTAAAATACATGCTATTCTTACTTTTTCCTGTTCGAAATTTTAAATTACAGAGTTAGCTTCTTTTTAGTTTTCAATAGCTGGACGGCATGATTATATCAATGGAAAGTTACTTATACCTCAAATTTAATAGCAAGGAAAATCATTTTAAATGTGAAAATTACCTCATTCAAAAAAAATACTTTTTCTTCTCTCTATTTCTAAGTTTATTCCTCTTCACGTTTCGAGATGACCCGCAGGAGATGTTGAAGTTGTGCATCGAGTATATTTCAACATAATTGCTTTTATGCTACTTCACGGGTTTCCACAATGAAAACAGTTATGATGGCTGTAGATGAATGACCCTGTATTGGCACTTGGTCATTTTAGGTCTCAATTATCATAAGTAAAGTTGTATGTCTTCTCGCTAAGAAAAGTGGGAAATGCTGTACGCGGTTAGGATGAAATGTTATCTAGCATAAAGGGCTCTTTCGACTTAGAAATCCCAGCTAGGGTTGAAAATATCCCCCTGGTCCCTTACGGAATGAAGCGTCATTACCAGACTTGAAATGTCAGTCTCATATACTTACGCTTAGGTGATTGCTTAACTTTCTGCTTGCCATCTTGCTTCATTGTGATGATTTTCGTACTATTCTTCATTTAAGATGGGATTCATGTTTGAAAACACTTGGTTCTCTTTTGCAATTCTTTTCGGGACGTCCAAATTGTTGATTCGCTTTGTCCGAGTTCTATCGGCCTGTATTCTAGATGTGTCTATCCACACCGCCACCGTTCATCGCCATCTAGTCTCTCAATGTCCTTCCTCCACCCCGTTAAGAACCACCTCGCCTCCTCTCCTAACCTGTCTTAAAAAGAGGGTGTTCGCCTTTTCCTGCAGAATGTGTGGCTTGTGGTTTTCGTCCACCCTATTAGTCCTCCCTGGCTCTGGTCCAGACTTGGGCCTTCTTTGGTCCGCACGTGCATCTGCCGCCGGCGCGCGTGCACGCTCGCCCCGACTCGCCACTACACTCTCCACTTTCGCGATGGCCTCCCTTCCCCCAACCCACCCCTATTTGGTCCTCCCCGCCGGACCATTTGATCGTGGATGGATACCGCTTTCGGCAAATATTTGAGGCTAAGTTGGCGAGCCAGGTGTACCATCAGCGTATTTCCTTCCCGTCACGTGTTGTTTCTCTTCTTAGCTAGCATAAAAGAACTGCCATGTCGCGATTTGAAGAAGTATAACACAAGCTTCGAATTGTTGACGTGACGTGATATTAATTTCCTTTCTATGCCACTGTTCTGTCGTAGTCCTTCCTTTTTAATTTAACTCCTCTCCAATAGGAATATATGTTATTCCACGAAAGATTTGGATTCCATAGTGAATGAAATTGTCTAATACCTTATAAATTACGCTAATGATATTTGTCCTTAAATGTCATCATTATTACATTCAATATCGTGTCATCAGAACTATGGCTGTTTCAGATAATATCATTGACTACATGTCTGTGATAACAGTGTGTTTTGCAATATTCGCCGTGACCATTTGCACCAATGTATTATACCCTACATATATTAATATCCTTAGCTTTAGGAGCTGATCTAAGTTTTCATACGCCAGTTCATTTCTCGCAGCGCTAAAAATTTTGTTCATTTTTTCTGTTAATGTTGAATTTTTGAATTTCAAAATCGACTACTTACACTAGGTAAGTATTAAGTCATTGCCTAAAAGTTATCTTTATTCCGACGTTTTTCTTATCATCAATGGAGGCAATGACGTAAAGTGTACAGTCAAATACTTCTAACGACAATCATTTGCACTCCATCTTGCAACAGGCAAGAGAGAAGCATTTCCTGTAAATATAATGTTGTCTTTTTTAATACAAAATTTACCAACCACTCAATTATTAATTATTTAGTACTGTACCCACGTGATATATGAAGAATTTATAAGTAAATAGAATCGGTGGTATTCTAACAAGAGCTGAACGACTTAATGTTGGTGCTATTTTCATTGTACGTACGTTCAGCTCCGCTATCTTTTGTGGGCTGTGTCAAAGAGCGGTGAATTTAAAATGGAGTCCTACAAGGTGAAACAATTTATGCATACTGTCTAGTGTTTCCCGGAAAGAAATCTTTCGATACAAAGGATTTTTAAAAAAACTGCAATTCCTCAGACAAAGTTGGAATTGCAGTGTGTTCTTTTTTAAATCCTTCCATGATGAGAGAATTCCACCAAGTGAAGCCTGAAACCATTCCTTATTTCGACACAAACTAAAAACACCTATATTTGCAAGAAGATCATTTCAGTGATGAATATAATTTTCAAACGATGTGAAAACCGGTTTTTTTGCCACATTTTGACGGTGTTAACCAGAGTAACGAGCGGCTTCAGCAGTACTTCGCAAATTGTCACGCACCGCGTGAATACATGGTTTTTCTGTTTACTGAATACATGGTTCCCGGTCGCATCAAATCGCGAATAGGAATGCAGATTGGTGTTCAGTATAGTCCGATCAGTCCCATAGTAACATTTATCTTTGGGGTTAATTCAAGGAGCAAGTGTCTGCGACCAAGACCACGACCTTAAATAACTTGAAAGACAATATTAAGTGAGAAATCACTATAATTCTTTCCTTGATGCTGAGTGATTTCATGGAAAATATTGAGCAATAAATAAAATCTTTCAATATATGTATATATATGATTAACTTATACCATTAAGTCAGCGTATAGTTTCAAATGATCCCTGCTACCTGACACGCTAAATCAATAGCAACCGCACGGAAAGAATAGCTCTCTGTGGCTGGAGAAAATTTGAAATCATTCCTTATGCCACTTTACTATCCTATCTGATTATGCTGCACGAGATATAACTTAAAAGCAATATATATATTCACGGTAAGGACACGAAGTTCATCTCCGGTATTGTCTAGTGGTTAGGATACCCGGCTCTCACCCGGGAGGCCCGGGTTCGATTCCCGGTACCGGAATTTTTTTTACCTGCCATATTAGACTGATGGCCGGTGTCTTTTGCTAACCCAAAGGTTACGACTTCTATTTGTGTTTCTAATTGTAATTTTTGTTGCAATTTCACAAAAAACGAGGGTAAATGCAAGAGATGAGTATGCATGTGAAAAAAGACGCCGTCATTGTCATTATTATTACTAGTACCCAAATATTTGACTTTACTGACTTCGTCAATTTCATACACCTACATTCTCGTTTCCCATTCCACGAAAGAAATGCTTTCATGCTTTACCTAGTGGAATCCCTAGATGACGAATAATAAGGAAAATTGAATTTTTGTAGAATAGTGATCTATTAAGACCTAACTCTAATTTCGCTGCTGAAGACTATTCTCGGTAAGAAAAATCAGGTTAAATCGCAGTTCGAATTCACTGAGGAGTCCGTCACTTGGTGGAATTCCGTAATGACATAAATAAAGAATAAAAATTTTATTTTTATGCTTGGATGAATTTCCACAGAATTACTTTACACGACCGGTTTCGGCAGATTACTGTCATCATATGGTGACAGTAATCTGTCGACACCCCCGTTCCAGATTATGACAGTAATCTGTCGAAATCGGTCGTGTAAAGTAATTCTGTGGAAATACATCCAAGCATAAAACTAAAATTTTTACTTATGTCAAATCACAAGTTAGTTGGCCACCGTGGTTTCATTATCGCCTGTTTGCGGTAGGGAAAGATTTTTCGGTAGGGTAGGATTATATATATAATGAGAACGGGACTCAATGAATGAAAAGGGAATACAAGCACTTTAATTGTCCACTCTTGTTCATCATTATAGTTGGTATAGTCTCATCAAAAAGTTACACTTAACCGGTTACGTTACCCGATCACCTTCACGTATGTTGTTTCGAGTCCAACATTGAAGACACTGTGCTTCATTACCATGGTTCAAATGGTTTCAAACTTGCTTGTGAAATGTAAGTGGAGTAGATTAATTTGCATGGCGCATTAAATGACGAACGTTGTATTCCACCGAAGTTTATTTCGGAGTTTCCAGATGCCGGATGACGAGACCGAGGCGTTGAAACAAGTAGCACCGAAAAGAAATTTGAGTAGAAATTCAGTTTTTATCATTTAGTGTATAATGAATTTCCACAAAGTATGGTCAAGAAACCCTTGAATTAATTTGTGCGATGTTGACCCATTAATGTTCATAATTCACCTTGATATATTTAAAAGCCATAAATCAGTCGAGTCATACTGTGGATATATGAACATGTAACGTCAGAATTATTTGTGCCGTTCTCCTAATCGGGAGTGAACCAAAATAATACGCCGCACACTTCCAAATGTACGTCTTTATTCTCTCGCTTCTCGCTTCACACAATCCCCACCCACTTCGCACTCAACATACCCCGCTATTCCTCCACACAACAATCCCCGCTCTTCCCCTTACACAAACACCAAACAAAAACTTTCCAGCAATCAACCATACAAAATTCTACTCCACTTAAACAACAATGAGACCAATGGCCAGCACACAACATCGCAACAATAGGCTCTGGAAGCACATTCGTGAATGTTGTTGGGGTAATACGATACGGAATGGCACATATACTTAATAGTTATGTCTGTATCGTGATATTTGTTAGATAACGCCAAAGCCGTTTCATATATGAGGGTGCTCGTGTCATTTGTACCTAGGAAAAGGGCCGCAAACCGTGGGATAGAAGAGTCAGTAATTGGAGAAATATTTTTTAATGTGATTAACAACACGGCAAAGTGTAGATTTCCCTCGACCAGCCTCGTCAAGGTGTTTAGAGAAACCTTTACCGGGTCCCGCGCAAGTCGACGCTCGTTGTGTTATTGCGTAACCATCCTAATCTAAATCCCCGTTTCTTGACGATGTGCCAAAGTTCTACTCTAGCCGATTCTGTGGATTACTCCTTGAGAAAAAAAACTGCTATGAATTAGTTGCATCTTAGCTTTCATATATCATTCGTTGTTTTAGTGCATACCGAACTTGATGATTTCAAATTATCCTCCATTCAAACCAATGCCACTTTGATATTTCATTGTAACCCTTCCAATTTTTATTTCACAGTTGTATCAATTTCTTGTAGGGGCTTCTATCGAGTTTCAATGGGCAAAGGAATAACCCTGCAACCTGACCCATACTTGAAACAACCTTTTAAAGAGTGGGATCAGCGGATCTCGATTTGAAACGACAAGTTCATCGTTATTCCTCTGAGTAAAACTTTTTGTGGATGACGAGGCAAGTCATTATTATCGTGAGACTCTGGAAAACGAATAAGCCAAAGATAATTCAATGTTATTGCAACGCTAAAATCGAGTAATCGAAGTTTACATTTATTGTAATTGAATTAATTAATGTATATGTTTTGGACAGTAGTTTCGATCGGATCGGATATTCAAGAATTACATTCAAGAATAATGGTTCGGATCGACGCTACAGAGGGAGAAAGAGAGATTTGACATTTAGTATTTTTCTTGGGTCTTCTCATACGTACATTTATCGTGGGGGTTGATCAAGATCAATGACCGCTTGCCGAAATTGTGTTAGTCAAGTGTGGTAGTCTCCTGTTCTGCTTGAAACGCGCTTTCTTTTTTGTTTTCGCGGAGCACGTGTTCTTAAAAATGAAGCAAGTTCGAGGATTCCCACAATTTCATAGGCTCTCTCTCACCTTTCCGTTTCCAGTAGTAGTATTTTTGTTTATAAGGTACTTCGACGGCTATGGTCATTTTGCACCTCTTCAACTCATTGAAAAAACCCTTCTGCACAAACACAACATCCATGCCCCGGGCGGGATTCGAACCCGCGACCTTTGGGATGGCCGGCGAGCACGCTACCCACCATTCTAACCCGGTCGGCTCCGTTTCCATTCACGCGTACTTAAATAACTGTCAATGCTTATGCTTTCATTTAATACCTATGCTGTAAGTTATATCCTTTTTAATATTTTTATATATCCTGTGTACAAATGAGTAATGAAGATTCAGGCGTGATTTTGTGGAATAACGTAAGTTGAAGGTTCATGGCGAAAAGACGGATCTGAGGATGGTGCAGTGACACCGAAACCCTGGGTCAATAAAATTTTTTATTCAGTGGAAAGTTGCAACGTCTTTTCGCCATGAACCTTCAACTTACGTTATTCCACAAAATCACGCCTGAATCTTCATTACTCATTGGCATTTGGTGATTTAATCATGCGTACCGAGTGTGCAGCATGGCGTTGAGGGGTTAAGACGGAAAAGGTAGTGGAAGAGGCTAATATTTCACATAGTTATATGGAAAATGTCATAAAATGGGAGTCTATCAAAGAGGAGTAGTCACCGATGAATTTATATATGAAGTTGGTGCGACCATTTGTAAATTTTTGTTAAACGGGAGTGTTTTTCAACCGGTAGTCAATGGAGAACAGTATTTACTGTACATAATTGGCCAATTTTTGTCAAGCAGACTAAGTATACTGACACATCAGAGGCATATGATGTATTATTGTAGGTTGTCAACAAGTGAGATAAATCATCGACCTTCTAAACCACCAATAAGTCTAAGGAAATTGGTTGTGTTTCACAAATGAATACAGTATATCAATATGGAATAGAAATAGTAATTTTTTTTGGTGCTTCAATGATGGATTAAAGTTCCCTATAAGTTATAAGCGAGGATAGTACAAAGTAAGAGAACACAGGAAGACAGCTGTGGCACAATTTATTTTTTTAATTAATAATAAAAAAGGATTAATTTCAAAAACTATCTGAAAAAAAATTAATATATTACACTTGGCGGAAATAGAATACCTGAGGAATTAGATGAGTGATATGTATCTCCATTGGACATACCTGTTACTGGTGAGATACTACGATTCAATCCTTCCACTCCAGCTCGTTCATTGACTGATTCCTTGGCAACTGAGGTGAATGAATTTGTGATGGATAGAGGTGGGTCAAAAGTAGTCATATTTTCCTGGAAATAGTAAATAATACATAAAATTATAGAAGAAAAGAATGTTCTCTTTGTAAGTACCAACAAAATTGTGCATCACTTAGCAAATAGAGGGACATTGGGGTACTTGTGAAAGATCAGACATCGTAATCCATATTCTTTCCAATTATAGATTTTTGTGAACAATAAGTTACAGTGCATTAGATGGTACAGATCAGGAAACACTTCTAGATAATAGGATTACCACCATAACATGAATGACCATTTAAACTTCAAAGTAGTGGTAGCCCAGTTTTCTACCAATACAGAATTATATATTTCACTTTGCAATAGAAACAAGAGACCATTAAAAACCAGGACATGCATAACTTTACTCCTTAGAAGTTACTCCAAGGAAAATCCACTTTTTCAAAAATTTTCTGTAAATATGTGATGACATGAGATATGTTGAGGTGGCTTTTAAAGTTTATAGATATGATTTGAAACCAACCTTAACAATAAATTTGAAAACTTGCCAATTTATTCACACCACCAAGAAGTATGACATGATTTTTTTTAAACAATGACATTCATTGGCCAAAATATATCTGTCCACAAACAAATAACTATTTACACTTGGGTGGCATTGTGAATTTCATCAGCTCCTGATAGCAAAACCAGAAGTATGGAAAAAATTAAATGGCATATGATGAGGATTCAGAGTGAATATATTCTGAATGCATTCCCATATTTTGGGTAGGATGATTTGTACCCAAATAACAAGTAACTTTCAGATAATATGGTCAAGAAATTTACTCAGCCGTTCATGAATAAACTGAAGAACATAACTATTAACAATTTTTTTCAACTTTACATCTAGCTAAAAGTCCAAAGGACATGTATATATTGTTGGTTTGAACTCCAAATAAGACTACACAGGAAGTTCTTGCACATGTGAACGATGCAAATGAGAAAAAGTACAGCAAAGTTGTGTTAAGGAACAGTGTACCTTGAAAGACTATTACGAAAAAATATGAAATTATTTTATCTTATTTATTATCCAGACATTTATTTTGCTCTAAGCTTTTCCCACAATCATAGGGAGGCATTAATATTTGATCAAGATAAACATTTGAACAACCACAACCCATCATTTCTAATTTCAACAATATAGGAGGATAATATTTAGAGAAAAACAACATGCAAATGTATGATTTCATATCACGAACATTTGTATTAAATCGACATCTAAATATCCTCTCCGCTAACCATTGTGAATAGTATACCTATGCATTGAATATGTATACTTAAACCCAGTGATATTTTCATTGCCTGTATGAGCACTTATTTTTATGAATCCAAAAAAACAAAAGAGATTATTAATTTCACCAATACGTTAGTTAGGTAATTCAAAGAATCAACTGAGTTGGATTATATGAATACACAATCAGTGAAGCATAATGAAATATACAATCACTAATTGTTCAATGAAGATTTTTGCACTTTTAGTACAAAATGCCTGACAGAGGAAGATAAAAATAAAGAATATAGCTGTCCCATAAGGAAACCTGCATAGAAACAATGTTGATATACATCTCAATTTCAATGTGGCTGCTGTGTGAAATGGGTATGTTATTAAGACGGGATTAAATCCTTTTAATTGATACAGGCAGTAGAGTAATGTTATTGGTACGCACATTAACTTCACTGATAACTGAAACACTTTGATTGATGGATTTTGTGCTGAAGGTTTCATTGCTTGTCACTGAAATGTAGTATTCCTCACTAATATTCTCAGCAACAGAATTTCGTACAGAAGTTTCATTGTTGGCAACATTTACGTGTGCTTCACAGTCTTCCATCTTATCGCCGTTTTTTATTTTTTCCAATGTCCCCTTGCGAATGCGAGCTGAAAATCTGGTCTGTATTTCCTCGACCTGTGATGGAAATTATATGAATTTGAGAGACATATTTATAGTATTTAGACACAATGGATAGAAGATAAATCATAGAGAATATACCAACACAATAACTAAATGTGTAGAGCGATATAAAAAATTATCTCAGAGTAGTCCTATCAACCAACGGCAAACAGACCAATGACCGATTATGCAAAAGGCATAATATGCTGCCCTAATGAATGATACGATATAAAAGGTAAAGAAACATTCAGATGCATAAAAAAAGTTCCTAAGGAGACTTGGAAAAGGAGCGGAAGATAGAATAATCAACTTACACAACTAAATCTGAACTTCTTAAAAAGACAGTTCGCACTAAGTATCAAACAAGTATATAAGTATATTGGGGATTGACAAAATTTAGCTGATACCATAGTGAGAAACACACCTGATTGATGACCCAAACTCATGGTAATTTATAACATGGAAATCATTGAGAAACTCCTACAATTATACTTTTTAGATTGCAATATATTTACTAAACATACTGACACCACCCTCATGTGTTGTCATGAAATCTGGTCCGCTTCCTTCTTCTTGGTCACGTGGCAGCATTTCATCTTTCAATATCGCCTCAGATTTAACCTTGTCGATTGAAGAATTCATGTCAACCTAAAAAAATTTACCAAATCCAAGAATAGAAAACTTCCCTCTTCCTCTGGACAAAAATACCCATGAGACCACTAGTCAATTTTGAATTAGGAAGTGAAAAAGTGACCCGCATTAGAATACTCTGACACTGAATCTGGTTGTTGTCTGTATGTTAATCCAATTATCATCATCAGTACTTCAATCCGAAGATTGGTTGAATGCAGCCCTCCATTCTTTCCTATCAAGTGCTAGCTCTCTTACTCCTTGGTAGGTCTTACTTCTAACGTCTCTAATAA
>WURS02059860.1:0-10708 GCA_011762765.2 Rhinocypha anisoptera | reverse complement strand
TTTGGCATCCTTAAATCGAATATTCTCATTTATATTTTACTTATATAATAGTTACATTACTATGTCTGGAGCAAAAATATAAACATCACATTCTATAACTGAGTGCCGTATAGTGTTTATTTGCATGTGGGACACTGAAATTTTTATAGCCAATGCCTAATAAAGGTATTATTATGAATGTATAAAGGGGAAGTTGGCTGTCGGTATATGCCCTTCACCTCCACTGATCTCCTTCGACAGACTCGACTTGGTGGACCAAACCCACCCTTAAGCTCCTGTACTAGGCCGTACGTGAAATTACTTTTTTGTATTATTTGAGCTGCACTTCAATACATGAATTGTTTGCTTCATTCATTCCGTGAATGTTGGTCTCGTGGCTAAAGTGCTCGCGATCCCCTCTCGCGTCAACTGGTTCGATTCCAGAAAGGGGTAAATGTTTTTCTGACATTAGAATCTTGTTACGCTAACGATTTTATTTATCGTACTTCAGATATTTTTGTAGGTACATGCTTTTTGAGTCTTGGAAAATTTATTTCTCACCAGAAAAAATCACAATTACAGAAGTTTACTATCGTAGATTCGCCCCACGGTGATTTGTGAAGAGTGCTTGAGGAAGCGGTTCGAGCGTCCCTTGAGCGTGACATAACGTTTATCGGATATTATTAATTCCCCGAGTTACAAAAATAGCAATATTTCGTCCTCCAGGCAACCTAGATCATTAGTCTTATTGTTAGCTTCTCAAAACTCGTCATTGAGGGGAATCAAATAGCTATATTGATTATATTGTATTTGAAAACCTCGTTATAAATTGTAAATATTGTTATTTTATGTGTAATATTCACTAGTTGGAAACATGGATGTCTATTTATTCCACTACCGTAATATATATATTGATTCTGGAAAACATGATGTAAAATAATCCTTGAATATACGCAGGTAATATTTTCATCTAGATGAGTTTTTAACTGTTGTAAATTTTTTACGTCTGTGTCCCGATCTTTCCACCATTTAATATAGCAACTAACATTTCTTCAACTATAAACTTCTTCTTTTCGTAAGTTCTCGATTTTTGTTTTCCCTTTTATAAAATTTTTGGTAATTCATTTTCCTAGGGAGAAGGGGCAGCTGCTCTGACGACACCCACGGGAACTATGATAGTACGTTTAAGTATCTCTGTGTCGCTAGAGTAAACCTACGTACTTGGGTTTACATATACCTTACCCGGTATTATTCGTATTTTATTCGTAAGATGCAGGTTTCTGGCGAATCACTTGCTGATAGCTTACCTTAACAAGAGGTTCAATGGTTCTCTAATTTTGAAAAACCCTATTACGATTAGCGTTACTACAAAAATAAGTTACATTCACGTCAGGGTATAATCCGCGTGCAATCATTCCGTATAAAAAATATTTATTTTTGTCCTCCAATATTCCTCACTTTTACGTAATATTTTTCATTTAAGCTTCAAGATCCCTTAACCTTTCAACATTACCGCATTATAAATATTACTCGAAATAACACACACTCTTCACATGTAGGTCTAGGGAATCATCATTTTAATTTATTTCCATATTTTTTTTCAGGGAAAGAAGATTCCGTTTACTCATCTTTGTTTAGTAATGGATTCGCGGTGGTAATTTTAATTGGAGTAACACGTTTTCAATGATAGTTAAATTTTGAAATCTCAGTTTCGATTGGCAGTAATTAGCAGATATGCAGAATTTTTACAATTTACTGATGACAGAAGTTAGTCTGATATATTATTATCACTATTGATTCTAGTATATTGTTTTAGATAGAAAATATGAAATGGTTTTTTAACAAGATGGTATAAATATTAAAAATTAATGAATTTCATATAATCTGAGATACCACTCATTAGGAAATAGTAAGTGGTAAGAAAAATAAGATAAACCGGAGTAAAGGTACCTCAATTGTGAACAATCTCAAATGATATCTCTCGTAGTTTAAAACTCTTATGAAGTTATGCTTAGGGACTTTTCAGTCTGTTCAATCTTTTTAATATATTTTTGGGATAATCCTAGTTATAAATTCGTTTTCAGTGACTCATATATTACGAGTAAACCAGCAAGTGGGATAGTAATCATAAAATATTTCTATAACTGTTGCTAATATTAACGGCCTTCAATGTATTTTATCATGTGCATATGTATATTATATAGGGGAATATATATTGATATGCATGCCTGGGGCCAGAAGTTTGCTTTCGGGATTTCCATGACGGAGTTACCACTAACCATGTGCTAAACTCCCGAACCATAAATTAACAATTAACTAAGCCCTGGCATGACTCCTTAAACTTCCTTTGTGCAGAAGCGCTATGTCAAATGAAAGTCTCTTAAAAGGTATAAATTATAATATTTAATGGTACATAGTCTCATGTGGTCAATAAAGTTGTTACTTATACCCCTAGTTAAGTCGTACATCATGAGTCGAGACGGGATCTCAAAAACTTTAGCAATTTTTTCCTCATTCTCAACATATCATCTGGAAGAAACTCTGAAGATAAATTCACCTATATAGAGGATTTGAATCTTTACCCCACTTGGAGAAATATTATCCGTAATAACATTAAGTGTAAATTTAAAAATCCTACGTGTATTTAAAACAAAGATGATAGATTACCGATGGAAGTTTTACATTCGAAAGATTTTACTCTAAGTTAATACATTTATGTGATATGATAAAAATAAGTTAGCATAGATAAGTTCTTAATAAATAAATCCTATATTATAATTAAAGTCTTTGTGGAGTAAGTTATTAAAATAGTATATGTAACGGTTTAACTCATGTAAATTTATGAATGTGTTATATTATTGCATGTAATACTGAATATTTACGTTTCATGTTACAATTGTGTTAAATATTGAGCAGTACATGTGCCAAGAATTTGAGATTATATTTTAGTAATCATGTTTTACTTTTTCGATATTTGTTTTATCCATATCATTTAAAAATACTCTGTGATAATTCAGACTATAAATATTATTCTCTCTTAGTAATGAAGCTCGTTGTATGAGTTTTTCATTTCATACTAGTATGAAATCTGTTGTATATTCAGTGTTTTCCCAAGATGTAACTATTTTTTTCAAATTACCTTCATGCTCTTTTATTTACATTTCATTTGTGAGGCTCTTTTCACGTGCATGTGAATGAACGGAATACCAAACGTATATATCATTTGATTTAATCTGAAGGTATATCAAATTTGAATATAAATTTTTAGGCTGGTTTTTGGAAAAGTAAAACCCATACCACGCCATGGATTTATCAAGATCACCGTTAAAAATTCCCCTTGCCACTCGTAATCCGCCACAATCATATATCCATCACTAATCACCATCGTAGTGTCAAGAAGTTTCTGCAAGTCACAGAAATGTTCAAGGGAATAATTACTGCAACACACTTCACATTCACTTTCATAGAGTAAGGAAATTTTGAAAGTAATTGTACGTTAATTACCACAATAATCCACATAATAAATTAGCATTAAAATATGAAAGTTCTATCAAAGACACTGGGAAGTCATAAGTAACTCAGAATATACGAAATACTTAGAAACGAAGTTTACCTTCTTGAAAACGCGAGCAATTTTTTTCGTTTTCTCTAGGAGGAAGATAACGTTTCATAAATTTATGTTACGCATGATATTATTTTTTTGTAAATTGCGTAACACAAATGAAACATTTGACGCACGAAAACGAAGCAAAAACATAAGGAAAAGTCTCACGTAATTTATGACACACTTCGGCTGCAATTTCTGAAATCAGATCCGACTGGAAAAGTTGAGAGCCCCTAAATCGTCTAGATTAAAAAAAAAACAGGCGGAAAAATGCTATTGAAGAAATACGTATATAAGATTGGAGTAAGATTTTGCCAACCAGGGATACGAATCAGGCTCCTCCGAATTTAGGTAGATTTTTGGAAATGTTACTTGAAATTTTTTGACACGTTGGAGGTTGAATCTTTTCAGTCCGACTACAATGAAGGTCACGAAAACATGGTTGTAAATAATTCCTTTATTTGAATACAAGAAAAAGTTAACGTTAAGGAAGACATTTTAGTTAACTCATTATTATCTCTTATGCCGCGGACCGACTTCACAATATATGCTAATTCCTGCGTGGTCAACTCGCATGGTGTGGGGCATGTCACGTGACCGTTCTCCGTGGTAGGGAGGAGAGGAAGGGTGGAGCGTTCTCGACACACCAGTGAGTGAACGTGAGGGTGTCGAGTGGAGAGTTGGGGGAAGGGGAGGGGGGGTGGGCGGGAGGATGGCGAAAGGGGGGTGAGGTTAGGGGGGGAGGGACGTGGAGATGCGGTCGTAGTTGTCAATCCGAGTGATTGCTTCCGTCTTGGAGGTCCGGGCGTCAGGGAATTTGCATTTTGAGGTCGAATGAAATGCACGAGTCGTGGGAGACACTCTGAACCAAAACCATGTGCTGGTCGCATCTTGCATTTGCCGCCTTTCAAAAAATGAAGGCCACGGAACGTGTGCATAATGTGGAACCTGGATAGCTCCTTGTACCGTCAAGTTATAGAAATCCACAAAGTCATAAGTGGAAACAAGGAATCGGGATACCCGATATCTTCAAGGTTACCCCTTTTTTATTTTTCACTGCCTAAGTTTCGGAAGGAGTTTGGAATTTTGATCTCGCAACCAACAGTTTAAAGTGACATTTAGTAAAACGGTTGCATATATATGAACGTGGCCAGTTACGGAAATGGTTCCGCAATTATTTCTCGTTAAAAAGATGTAATAACAACGCAGATGGAATGGAGAATGCAAACTAGCAGAATCTAAGGCATATCCTTGGCACGGTGTCCGATAAAACGTCATATTTTCTAACAATAATGACAAATTAAAGTAAATTTTAACACCATTTATTTCGCCTTCACAGTAATCTCTTGCGTTCTGAATTCTCTCTTTTATTTATTACTCATCCGGTTGTATGTACGTATTGAGTCTTGCAAAAGATTCTTTGTAGGACAAATTTTACTCATGTTGATATAATTTCTGATTGGTTATGCCATCCGGTGGTGGAAACTAAAATTTAAAAAAATTCCTATCCGCATAAAATAAATATAAATTTCGTTACTACCTTTAAATAGCAATCATTCTTAATAATTAACATTGTACCAATTGAATTTTTATTGTTCCAACATTGCTTCCTTTAAACGAATTCGTTAAATTGTCAATGATCAATTATTTTAAATGATTATTTCCTCATATCCACGATAAGTTCTGATGTTACATATACTTTACTTTATAATATAGTACATATATTTTAATAATTTCTGTATGGTTACGGTAGTTAGAACGTATAGCTACAACGATTTGTGATCTTAACCGCAATATATAAATATTTACATTCACAATAAAACAATGAAGTTTTTTTTCTTTCGGAGAAATGTATTATAATCATTACGTGAGTCCCACGAATTTCCGCAGAAGAAATCTAAACTCCAGAAAGTGTATCGTCATAAAATTTTGTTCTGAATTACGTAGAGGCCTACATTGAGAAATCAACTATAGGCCTGCCTATCTCTTTAACTCGCTTGGAAGGACCCTCCCTCCTGACCGACAGGCGACAAGTAGACAACTCTTAACTGGGTTAAATAATTCTGCAGCTCGTAAGAATCTTAAAAGATGGAATGTCTCTTAATTGAAAGAAAGGTCTCTTAATTTGAGTGGTTTCAAAGATGATATCCTAAGAACCCCCGAGGTCGGTTTTTGTGCGTAAAGGGATCGGGAATTCGATAAAATCATGAATTGCGGAAGCCTTCGGTTGGTTTTTAGCGTCTCACGCAGAATAGACCGCAAAGTAGGACTTTGGAAATTGAAATGGAAAGGTTCAGAGTGAGTAAAGGGAATTAGTGAGCATTACATAAAAGGAATTATGAAATGAAGAGTTGTTAACAACTTTACGAATTGAATACAATATTCATGGATCCTTAGGCTGTTTTTGTCCATCATTTTTTGTCCTTTCCCTTTCCTCACGAAGCGAATATATCTACGTAATAGGTAATAATAGGAATATATCTACCTAAGTAGGTAATAGCAATGACAAAAGTTTAGTCTTTTATAGTTGAAAAAAAACATAATATTGGATATTTCCTTTTTCTTATATATACTTTAGGTGTATTTAGACTTATATAATTTAGGTGTATTTAATTTTGAAATTCAAGAATTTCATTTCTTCGAATCATTTTCCAAAAATATCCTTTTTACTTATTTTAAGGAAAGTACTCGGACGAATGATATCTACTGCTAGTGAGAGTGAAGTTACAATATATTTACGACTATTAAAACATGTAGAGGTGTTTGGTCGGATGATTATTATAATTTATTGAAAACTGTGAAATGTCTTAAAATATGAAGAACTGCTATAAGCTGTCGACGTAAGCAAACGTCCGAGCGCGATTTGACATCGGCGTGATTGGTGTTGCTACTCAGTTAAATAACGCGATTTTCTCTTTTCCGTCATTTCGTTCTTAATGTTCCATCAACACGATGTCTAAAGAAAAAATACAGATTTTCATGTAGATAGTTTAATTTAATATAATCAATTTTAAAATAGTTATTTAATAAAATAGTTTATAATTAATTTGCTAAAAAATTTTATTTTTAAGATAAAAAAATAATTTATATCAACATGCTAAAAATATCGAATTTTATATAAATAGTTGGGAACTGCCATATTTGGGGATGAAATGGAGCATGTCGAAAGTATTTCCATAGAAACACACCAAACAATTATAAATGTCAGTTACATTTCTAAATCGGCTTACAACCTGACTGTTGAAACCGTGGTCGTGAATGCCATAGACTGACTACTGTACAATACAATATTTCCTCCTGATATGTTGACTATATCCAATCGGATATAGTTCCTCTTTCCTCGTTAATATTATAGACAATCCGTTAAAGTAAATGTTTGGAGGGACGCGTTAGACAAATTTCTTCAGTGTTTGGCTTTTGACGTGGTTCAATTCCCTGTGACGCCGCGATAAACACCAAAGGCGATCCTCCTCCGGGCATTTCCTCAATACTAGCTCTCCGTGGAATAACATTAACTCTCGCGTCCCAGATGCGCGAAATTCAATTGCCCCCCCCCAGTGAGAATTATGGGAAACTGTCAAACCAGATTATGGGATTGAATACTCCAGGAATTTAGTCGGTCATCACCGGTTCGTCTCACTCAAGAAAAAAGACGTTCCACTGAAGCGTTGTCATGGTCAATCTCAGTGTAAATAACAACCGCGAAACATAACGTTTGGTGAGTTTCTGCCGAGGGGTAATTTTTTTAATCCGTATACGGTTTTGTTCACTTCCATAATTTGAGAAGCATAACTCAGTTCAGAAATTCAGTTCGTAACATAGTTTCAGACGTTTCGTCTTCTTTGCGCCAGGTTTAGTGCCACAAAAATGCCTTCAAATATATTTGAAAGGAGAATTCGGCTCAAATACACACATGTTGTTGACCTGTGGGGGAAATGCTGTTAACAATTTGTGTACATTGTACGCATGTCGACATATTGTCGAGATTTTTTTTAAATTTCTGATTCCTCATTCATTAGTTAAACATTTCTCAGCTAAAAGAGATCGGAATTCTTCGGCTCTTTTCGAATACCAAACGATTCGTCTTCAGCATATTTTTACAACCTTTACACGATGATGCTCCTATGATGATCCCAATCTCAAGCACCTATGAGGGAAACGCACATTTAACAAATCCAAAGAGTGGTCAAAACACTTTTTATTCATGTGAAGTTAAATGGCTGTCACGGATAAATTATTCCCATTAATCATATACGCCCCCTTATTTTCCTAAAATGTACTCAAAGGTGGACTCCAAGTGCTTGCATAATCCCTCAATTCTCTCTTATATCATCCTTCAAATATGCCTATTCCTTTTATGGACGTTCAACGGTCTGTATATCGCCGGACGCATCCGGCTGAGGGAGCCTCTTTCAGTGGGTAACAGATTACGAACCCTTCCAGGACTATGTAAGACGTCATAGGTCTCTCTCACTCTCTTTCTCTTTGATCATTTCGTAGTAAAATTGAAGATTTCTAAGTATCCCTTCCCTTTCTATGTTGTGTAACGTTAGAATTATTTGTACCATTTTCCTCCTCGGGAGTAAGCAAAAAAAAAACGCCGCACACTTCCAAATTTACGTCTTTATTCTCTCGTTTCTCACTTCACACTCTCCACACTTCGCACGATAACCGAATGGATGTGGATTAAAATATTCCGTTCTCTTACGCGGACCCTGATCAAGTTTTTCCTTGCTGCCCTTCCGAAAATTCACAGAAATATCTTTCTTCTTTTGAATAAAAAAAAAATAATCACCAGCAAGATTCTTCTGTTTCGCTGCCTTTTTTTGTGGGGGGAGGGGGGGGGGATAAAGGAAGAACTGGGTCATTCTGAAAGAATGATGGAATTCCTTCAAGGCAGTCATTTTCACTCTCAGTCTTTTCTCAGAAATATTCACAATCATTGTCGCCTTTCTCTTTATCGATGGTATGAATTATTCCCAGATACTCATGGCTGTTAACTTCGAAATTTTCATTCTTTCTTCATTCGGAAACATTAATCTTGCTCTTTTATTTTAATTAATAATTAATTAATAAATCTAGAATGACGCGTGTGTGTATACCTATAGGCTACGAAAACCTCTAACTCTATAAATATTGGTAAGTTAATGTAAAAATTATTTATAGTTAGCAATTAGCGTTATGCTGTCATTAATGTAGACTAGGTAATGAGGACATAAAGGGAATGAATACAATGTGAAGGAATATTTTTCAATATTGTGTATGTTGATGAAAGAGCACATTCTTAGATTGAAGAATTTTGAGTTGTATGGGGAAAATAAGGGTGCTTTTGGGTGGCATACGCTAGAGAGAGAGAGAGAGGGAAACGCAAACGAGAAAGTGTTAAACATGTCTGGGAAAGAGAGAGAGTTGGAGGAAACTCGAATATGGCAGAAAAAGTTTCACGGGAAGGTTTGGAGAGACAGCGGCATGTCGAGGGCGGAGGCGGAGCGAATGGTGGACAGGGAAAAATGAGTAATAGGGATTTCAGAGAACTAAGGTGAAGGCGGATGATATGACCATCCAAAAAAAATAGAATCGCGTATGATTAGAGTGAATTTAAATAATACTAAAATCCATTACGACGTCTATTAGTTTTCAGAGGTCGTCAAATGCTAATGCCCTTACTCGCCACGCTACTGAGTTAATGATATTAATATACTCTTAAGTTAGGGTAAATTCTGATTAATTTTATATTTTATCACCACTATTTTATTACGTATAATCCATATCGTATTTTCGGAAGGAATATAATTTAGGAATCGGAGTGAGTTTCCCGGTACTGCCACAATAAATAAATACTATTTGAATCCTCTGAAAGAAATGTTCTTTCACATTAGGGTTGTTGGTCGCTACGGTTCCAAAATTGGCACAGAAGTAAATATTTAGAAATGGTATTAAGTGGTGTTCTGCAGAGATGATGTTAAATAGATTTTCACTTATATTAAAGCCGTATTTTAAATATATGGTGTTATTTTACTTGCCATTAACAAATTGGGCATTTTTTTTATTTTAGTACATTTTTAGGTAACATGGTGATGGAACATAATGCTATCATATTTTCCTTTCCGCTTTTCAATTTGTCATCGATTTCAGAAATCTAAAAATGGAAGCATTTAAAAGATATTTATATCAAAGGTTGAACCATCGAGTATGAAAAGAAAATAAGTTCCACACAGATATTTTATTTACCACGACTTGAAGTATACATACTTTGTCGAAACCATGGTCCTGGTGAATAACACCTTTCTCTGGAATGCTCATTGTTTACAATGCCATGGACTGAAATCAGTAAATAGAATATACCAATGTCACCTTTTATTTTAAATCATTAATAAGATATTTCGTGCAGTCATTCGAGTACCAATTTTCATATTTCGAAGTACATACATGTTTTGCATTGATGCGTGAATACTCAGCGTTACATTTCATTTTTAATCACAGTAGCACAGGCATAAAATTCCAAAGCCTCACTATTCTCTACCTCCGTCATTCTAAAGCAGATGTTCTCAAATTCCCTCAATGTTCTCTCAGCGTGATCACATTCGACCGTAACGTTAGTGTAACAGAAGATCTTTGCCGTCGGATACCATCCTCATATCTGTTTTCTTAGGAATAATGAAGGGGGGAGGGATAATCATATTCAGCAAATATCGACATTCAGGGGAAGGGAAAGTTTGAAGACCATTATAGCGAGGATCTTCTCATATTCGATGTTAGGTAAACATCGAGTTAGAAGGAAGAAAGGGGTTATATGCTTTTATCTTCGTGGCGAGTGTAGGAGGCAATGAGAATTATAAGTAATGCAACAGGATAAGATGGAATGCCGTTTTAATTTTGTAGGTAAAGTGCCTTAAGATGCCCAAAGAGGACACGTAATACTTTTAAGAGACCTTCAAAAAACCTGCCTCGAAAAAAGTAAGACTTACCTCACCACCAGCCAACTCCTTCTTCCAGAATATCTGTGCCCCCCTCCTCTCCACTCTCCGTCCACCCAACCCCCCCCCCCCCCCCCCCCCCCCCCCCCCCCCCCCTCCCCCCCGCCTCCTCCCCCCCTCCCATCCCCCCTCCCCCCCCCTCCCCACA
>WURS02059850.1:0-10709 GCA_011762765.2 Rhinocypha anisoptera | reverse complement strand
ATTTTTCTCTGTGTCCTGTGTTTTTCGTCGCCACCCCTGTGGCCGTACTCTATATATATATATATATATATATATATATGTGTGTGTGTGTGTATATACGTACGAACACACTTATACACATACGCATATAGAAAGAAACACCTACTAGACTCATATTGGGAAGAGATATTTCGGGGCTTGCTTGCTTGCTTCTTCGTCGGTCTGAGAGAACAGGCTCCGAAATATCTCTTCCCAATGTGAGTCTTTTAGGTGTTTATTTCTATGTGCGTATGTGTACGTATAAGTGTGTGCATGTGTTCGAGTTTGCTGGTCGTCCAAGTTTTCCTTAAGTATATATATACACACACATATACACATATATATATATATCTTTTCCCCACAGAACTCGATAAATGCTGCTTATTATGTGTAAATTGTTGATATGAAATACGAACGCTCGCATAAAACAAGGTTATCTCTTCTGACTTCGTATGCATATATTATGTGTTTTGCGTAGTCCGTATCAGAGCAGACGACAACAATAAAATGTATGTTTAAAGGTTTAACCTCTGGAATTTTGATTTTTCCATTAGTTGCGATGAATATGCTGGTGCAATGATGAATACACTGGATAGAAACGACAGGAAAGTTTTTTATCAAATTCTGAAAAAATTATTTAAAAAAATTTAATAACCTTCAAGAGAAACCTCTGCGCTTGCCGCGAAGGAAAATCATTAAAATATCTATTAACAAATCATTAATAATCAGGATTAGTATATATGTATGTACTTAACACATTTTTATGTAAATACATAAAACTGCAAGTAAGAGACAAAGTCGAATGGAAAGCAAAGGCCGAAACCACACCAGGCGTGAAATCCCAAACAGGATAGGTACCGAGCGTATTAAATTTTAAAATGTTATAAAATATGCACTATCATCATCTAGATAGTATGCTATGTTAACAAAAGGGATTTTGAGTACTTCCAAATTTGTCTAGCTGCTAATGTGATAAGCAGGTAAGAGAAATCAGGACAGTTACTCTTTGTATAAAATATAATGGACGGCTGAACGGTTACTGAAGATTCTATTGTAATCTCTTAAAGAGTTTTTCGTAATATAAAAGTGAGCCCGAAACACCTTAATTAATTCCTCGCATGAATGTGTTCGAAATTTTGAAAGCACACCTACTCAAATAAAAAATGCATTATTTCTACTAGACACAGTATTCTCTTCCGGTCTACCACATCTTTGTCAGGAGTAAACAGTGTCCAACTCTTATAAACGAGCAAGGCACTGAAAGGGTCGCCAAACAAATTGCTGACAGGCATTTTCATCCTTTGCTATTGATTAGAGTATTATCTTTTCCTCCAAACTGCTTGAAGGAACTTGATTTGGCTTTTGCAGTTACGTTCATACGGTGCAACCCGGGTCTTGTCCTCTGGTACACGTACTGCCTCGACCACACCTCGATAACAACAGGAGAAGCATTTACAGAATTCAATACGTTTAGGGAGCGAGGACATGCATGCTTCTGAATGTAAGTTTTCACATGTTTATGAATCCTTTTCAGCATCCATGAATTGACCAATGATTTTTGATGTTTTTAAAAATATTGATCCACTTTATCAACTGAAAGACTGGCACACTTCATTTATATTTAGCAAAAGTAAACAAAAATTATGCTCCAATTAACTGAAATCAACTCGTCAATAGAAATACTAATTACCTTACGTGCAGCCATCGACTGGGTGTCTCAGGACGACGTTAGTAATTTATAGGGAAAGGATTAATTAATAATGTCCACAATTGTACGTGTTTCAACGAAACGGTTTCACTTTTATCCAAATGAATTAACTCAACGGTCGGAGGATTCAGGTTTATTAGTAAAATTCGCTGGAAAAGATCAACTAGGTATGTATTTATAACGGAAATTCTCATTTTTCTTGAACAAGGACATTTTTTATGGAAGGATTCGATGAATAACAAAGAAACATGAGAAATCTCCGTGATAGACTCGCTAACCAATTGAGAACTTGAGTTTTTTTTCATATCCGGTAATGCAATAGCAGCGAGTCAGGACGAATATGCAATAGCCAGGACGAATAAATACATATGCACGAAATGGTTTTTTTTTTAAGACCCGGGAACTTTTACCAGAGGTATGATGTATTTCAGCGCGATTGACACGAAGGAATGGAAAAACATGGCGCGCTTCTGTGTGTGCGCGCGCGCGCGCGAAAGGATGGAGAAGGAAGACGAGGACACCGCCCCATCCCCCCGCTCCCTCCGCCTAGTCGACTATGACTCTGCCAGCCCCAGGCAGACGAAAGAACGCAGGGGGGAGAAGTTTCGCCGCCCCCCCTCCCCCCGCACCTCGTCTCCTCTCCCCCCCGGGGGGGGGGGGGGGTTATTTATTTTTCCTTTAACGACCTCTCCTCTTCTCCCGCGAAATCCCTTTCTCGGAGTGAAATGGAAGGGGGGAGAGAGAGAGAGAAACAAATAAAAGTTGGAGTGCGAGTAGAGATCGCAATGGCTTGGTCATTTGTTTTGGCGGGAGAAATTGAACTAGGGAGCGTCGAGGGAGAGAATGGCGAGGCGACGACTTGAAATGAAACTCCCCTGTTTGATTCATTCACGTATTTCTGTCCTCTTTCCCACGCGCCCCGTCTCGTACTCGCCTGAGGTTTAACAGTAGACGACCATCGACGCTCATTTCCTTCGGTCGATTGCTAGCGACTTCAGAATAATTTTCTCTATTATTCAATTCATGTTTGATCGATCGATCGATTATTTGGTGTGGAGTTGAGTCGCCAGAAAAATTAGTCACCCTCACACCCAGGGAGGTGATTTCTTTCTGCGGTCGTCGACGAAGGTGGAAGTGGTTTTCTTTTTTTAAAGAAGAAGAAATTAGTTCAGATAAAGTTTACGTACCTCAGCCTAAACTTCGTGAAAGTTATGAACGTCGCAACATTTGATAAATACCGTGGAAGAAGTAAGTCATACCACCGTTCCAACTACGGATACGAAGAAATTAATTTTCTCCACCTCGTTAACAAAATTCAGGAAAAAAACTTAAAATAAAAAGTTCTCGTTCATTCGAAAGTCCATCAAATAAGGCCCAGGGAAAATACTGAACCTTAAGTGAGAAACTAATTAAAATTCCTCTCGAGACTGGATTGCGTTCGTTATAACATTTTACTTGGAACGCTTAAGTCATAGTCTAAAAACAGCTTGTTTTTAATGAAGAAAAATAAACAGAAATAGACAATATTGTTCTTAGTTGTTCTAGCAGACGTCAATGGGAGTTTTATTTGGTCGTTTTTCGTTTGCCTAAGTTGCTTTACTTTGATCTCAAAAAGCAGAATTTAATGAGTTTTGTCTTAGTTTGCATGTGAGATTCTAAATATTAATTGTTAGACTTTCTTGGTAGCGACGAACTCGCGATACATTGCAATTAGTTCTGGAGTGGTTGATTGAAAAGTTTTCTCAAACATCGCTTGTATTTGGGATAAGGTATGCACCATATTTTTGCCTCCACAAAGCTTTGCAGCATCAAATTATTTCTCCAAATTTCAGCATGGTCTCTGCAAGTCTCTCATTGAATGCACCGAGGCTTGATCCCCTTCCAAAAGGCCTATAGGTCTTTTGAATTATGCGCAGTAGAGCCAAGCATTCAAGAAACGTAATCCTAAATAGCTAAAGAAATGGGTCATGTTTGAAAATTTCACGTCGTGATGAGACTCGTTTTCTCTGCGTTACTTCCTTCTTTATCGTGAAATACCGACGACAAGGTTTCCTAAACTGAATTCTGTCGACATTCCAGTCGTCTCCAGCCACACCCTCGGGATATTGAAAAATTTTTGTAACGTGTATTTTTTTTTGTAAATTAAAACATTTTGTAAATTTTTGTAAAGTGTAAATTTTAAATGCCACAGGCGTTCACCAATCAAATGCCGACGAGATGCGTACAACCGGCGCGCGGCGTGCCTAATGCGACACATAACTGCAACCACGTTTAGGACGGTCGATGGGCCGGCAGTGCGACCGACGAGATGGGACTTTTCGTCGCCGAAGAGCAGAGTAACACCACCCACCTTTAACGGCGTTCAGCTTGTTGCCGACCATCTGCTTCGCCACGAAAGCCGCCATGTTTCTCCTCTAGATGCCGCAGAACGGTGGATGAAGGACCCCTTCCGAGGTTAATGCGATCTCTCGAAGAAGACGACGGAGGTGTCGGGCAGAAGAACCTGCAGACGACAAGAATTACATTTGCAATACACATAACATAAGCATGGATATATATATAATACTCAGGAGATAATGTACGAAAATGACCAATCAGGAATAGAATATTTAAAAACACAAGAATTTTAGCTGGAAATTCCTAGTAAAATAAGGTTTACGATAGTTTCAATGTTCAAATGAAATTTCACTGGTTGAAATAAGCTTATGAGCCTAAACTTCCTCCTACCCTTACATTTTCATCCTTATATACCCTTTCGTCCGGTCTGAGGAGCCTAATAGCTAATCCAGGCTTGAATTAACACAAAAAAAATGTTTCAATGAAAACACCTCATGGGAAATAGGATCAATTATTATGAAAATTAAGCCTGTTCCTCCGACCGACATTTTATGTGGTTTTGAGGTAGTATGAAGGACCAATTTATCCGTATTCACACTGTTGCTTGAAAGTACAATATTTCGAGTTCCATTTCTCACATCCTCCCCCGCATGGAGAACCAACCATTAATATTAACCAACAATCTTTTACCCACGACGGTAAATGTGGGGAATCATATAAGCTTCAAAAGTAGCGTGCGCTTTTAAAGCTACAAAACTTCATTAAATTTTTTTTATAAACCAAGACCTGGTAAAACTATGTAAGTATGACTTATGATTCTGGAGTATGTGTGACCAATATCCGTAATGTCTTTTCGCTGCTTAACTGACGCGAAGGAGTGAACCTTCCTTTGAGTCGCTCTAGTCATGGATTTTCTGCGGCCTGTTTCACTCCAGATGGCGCAATCACTCGATCAGAAGCTCTGTAAAAGCAATGGCGGGAGAGGATCGAGCAACGATAAGACTCGGGAACAGAGGAATCAACGGGATTGGAGGGAGAGAGAGAAAGAGAGAGTGATAAACTCGATGGAGGTGGATTTTCTACCCGTGGCGAATTCGCCGTTAAAAGCCGGCCGTCGGCACCACAATTTCCGAGTCGTAAAAGCTTCATTCGTTATTATTAATGACAAAGTCAATTCAACGTGAAAAACTAAAAAAAACAAAGTGTCTTTCATAGTACTTTTATAGAATAAGAAGATTAACGACAAAATACAAATAATTTACATTGAACACCAAAGCAGACACGTAACTACCTATTAATAAATTAAGTTCTTAGAACGAGTTCCCATAATCGCTTTCAGTAATTCCTTTATGAAACTCATGTAGAAAGAAGTCAGGCACGATTATATAATTCAAACATTTAGTGACGCTCACATGAAATCGCGTATTCGGCCTGGTACAATATTTGTTAGCCGCAGTCATTTTAGTTAAATTACACCCTTTAAGTGCAAGAATGAATATACTTAATTCACTTAGGATGCCTTCACGTGGTGGAATTCTATAATAAAACAATATTACATTGAAAACTTGGTGTATTTCGACAAAACAAATGAACCACAAAGAGTTACGACGATAATCGGGATGATGGCGATTTCCGTCGAAACCGGTCGTGGTATGTCGTATTCTGTGAACGTAAATATACTGAGTATTCAATTCTATACTACTTCTGTCACATGAATGAATTCCGCCTTTGTTCATGCCGTGAATGAGTGTGTGTGCGTATTAATACAAGCCTATGCATTCAGAAAAGATTTCCAACGACATCTCCAAATTAGTCGCGCTAGCTCGTCAAGTAAATAACACTTGCTAACAATTAAATGGGAACTGATAAAACAACTACCCCACACATATCTTTTTATAATAAATATGCATGTGGGATTACAGTCATCGAAACTTGGCTAGATCTGGCCCTAGTGGATACAGATGATGATGACAGGGACATTAGATTTTCTCTAGTTTCAGACAGGGGACATGAAAAATTACCTCCTTAGGCCATGCGCCGAGGGAGAGTTGCATATATATAAAAAAACATTCTTGACTTCCTGGAGATAAAACTGTTAGAGGACCGAAATTTACGGACGGGCTTAAAACAAAAAAAGGGTCTTTCAAACAGAATGGCGTCGGGGCTGAGGAGAGTAAAAAATTGAAGGCGAGCGGAAAAAGGTTGGTGGACCTATTTTAAGGGGGTAAGACCCGGAGAGGCAATATAGATGCAAGTTCTTAAAAAGTAAGAGTAAGAACGTCTTTGTGTTTGTCTGTGTGAGAAAGAGAGAGAGAGAGAGAGAAAAGCGGGAGAAAAATTACTGGGAAATGACTCTTCGGGGCTATCTAAGTAATGGCGGAAGAAGGCCGAGAGTAAAAGTTGGGCGATATATAAATAAAGAGAACGGATGAAGGTGGACGGAGTGTCCCGACATCCGAGCGGCGGATATATAATTGGAAAAGTAGATCGAATGAAAAAGGATAGGAGATCTAATGATATACATAGACTTATTGGCCTTGATGCATGAAATAGAGGGGAGGGAGAGAGAGAGAGAGAGAGATGGTATCACAGAGTTATAACGTGTAGAGTGGCTGCGCAGTAGTGAGATGATCCCTCATTGAAACCGCGTGACTTTTCCGCGCTGGCACGTGATTGGTTTATGAACATAAATTTCATACTAGACACCGAACCATTATATACTTATTGCTGTAGACTATAATCGGAAATTCACTATTTAAGGAGCACAGGGTTTCACATACAAACAGGGAAATCAGAAATTTTCCATTCAAAAAAACCACAGAACTTTATAAAACATTGTGATAACATAGTCTTATTCTAGTTTACGATACCAATATTGTACAATGAAATAAAAACAGGAAAAAAACACAAAAAAACGAAAACGATGTAAATACGTATGTGATGATCCTGTTATTGGGTTAGGATTTTGTTATTCCCTGAAAAGATTACTCCCTTGGCTTTTTTCTCCTACGGAACACTTAATATAGATAAATAAACAAAAGGTGTAACCATGACAGATACGCCATCTTGCCTTAAGTCACGTGACCAGCGTTTGCACAATGCGCAAAAGCGCAACAGTCGCTTTACTAACTAGTTTACTAATTAAAAATCTATGCACAGTATCCGTGAAAAAAAACACGAATGAAATGTTTTGTCTAATCAATTTCTGTAAGTCAACCATAAAGTCCTCTTAAAAGATTCAAGCAGTTCAAAATTGGGAGAAATTTGAGAGGTGAAAATGCGCCATACATTTGAAAAGGGAGGAAATTAATCGCATGAAAGGATTTTTTTTGTAATCGTATCCTATCACTCGTGTGTCTCTTTTTACATGGTCTTCAAAAATAATCTTCAAATGTCAATTTTTCTCCCGTTATTTATTTTCATTAAATTCCCCGGGAGAAATATATAACCGCAGACGAAGACCTCTCTCCGTGCAAATTCAATTATACGATCACAGTATTCGTTAATCTGTCAACGAAAATTCCGATATATAGTTCGAAAAGAGTTGCATATATATGAGGCATAAAATTCCAAACAATATTTGACGTAATATTTTAAATATCACAATAGATATTCGAAATATTCGATGAGTGATGACAAATAAGCCGTAAAATAAAGGTTGAATTGATTTTGAAGAGAGAGGGGTTTAAATACGAGGGAAGTTAAACTAGTCTCATGTCTCCTTTAATCAGGAATGTGTAAATACACAGAAAAAAGAAGATCATCAACTTTCAGAGTACACTTTGGGTTTCCTGCGAATCATTTGCTATAGATACTGAAAAAGAAGAGTGAAAAATATTTGCTAGTATTCTTTTTCGTTTCTTAGGTCTACTCTAGAAATTATCCATAAAACTCATTTTTTCAATAAATATTATGAATTTAAATAACCAATAGCCACTATTTTACATCCAAAACTTGCGATATCGCCTCGAAAATCACTTCGGTGATTTGTATCATATCATCCAGAAAAAATATTTTTTCTTAATATGCGGCCATCACCATTAATTCTTACAAATTAGAAGATTCTACTGTACCATCATATTATCCTGCCACATGACACCCTCTACACATTAACTTCGCTGTCCCTAAATCTAACACTTTCCATCACCCGTTTCCCAAGGACGCCATCATCAACGCCAACACCATGTCTTACCATCAGCATTCTTTCCCATCAGGTGCTCCTTATACTCCTTGTACTCCTTGTACTCCTAAAGTTATTCACTCATAGATCTATAGTTTTCCTTGGCTTACTTCTAACGACATTAATAACAGTCTTTTAAAAGTTTCACCCTCCTCAGTTCTGGAATTTCTGTACCTACTTCTCTCCTCCATCACATTTTAAAGTTTGTTCGTGATACATGGCGTCATTTTCGTGATACACTCCGGCAGTATTTTCTCCTTCTTCCGCTTTTCTGTTCCCTTTCCTATTGTTAGCTTATTTTTTTTTAAGTTTCCTCATTGTTCTCTTCAGTTTAATAATTTTTCTTGTTCCTGCAACAGTTCTAAGTTGTGGTCACTGTCGAAATTTGCCCCATGTGACCTTTGCGAACCCTTACTCGGCTCCTTAAATTATTCTTAGGATGTGCATTTAGGCACCTAATGCGTGTAATAATGTGCTCGAGGGTGGTTTATAAACGTAGGTGACATAAATTTATTTTTTTTGTTAATGAATGAATAAATATTTTTCACTCGAAGTCGTCGCATTTAAATATGCTCAACGGGAAATTCAGTATCATACCAGGCACGCTTAACTACTTTTTTCAGTGCTATTCACATTTATGAAGTTTCGGGGAATAATCTTACACTCGTTCAGTCTACGTTTTTCATGATATTCTCGTAACCTAAAAAACAAAGTGACTGTATATGGGCCTCCAGCTGAGCTATGAATCGTATTTTTAGTTCAACCTGGAGTTTTAAATACCTAACTTGTACTTTTCTTGTCTATATTATCAGCATATTCTCACGCTATGCCTTATACTTTGACAATAGAAATATATTCACCCCTACAATAATTAAGGTTTCAGAAATGTAATTGGAATATCAGGATGGAATTTGGATAAAGGTAACTCGCTCGCATGCACAATGCATGTCTAAAGTTAGTTTCGACAAGAGCTTAAATACTTATTTTTTCTTTGTGCTCTTTTTTCCTTAAGATCCTCTCTCGTATTATATTTCAAGTGCGTGTATTAGATACGTACTTCACTGTCATGATGTGTAAATATGATTTGATTATTATCAAGATTTTTGTAATAAAATACCAATAATATACAACACACTAGTAGGTGATCTTAACCAAAATGTAAAATCAATCTGGTTTTCTAAGCTTGGGAAAACTCAGAAATTCCATACGCAGCTGGGATGCAGTTTATATTGTTTTCTGAGATTGCTGTTATGTCAGTCACGTCTAATAACTTGTAAACAAATTCCACACTGGTGTCAAAATTTTCTTCTATTTCCACGTTTACCATTTTTGCGCAGAAGGTACTCAGTGACTTAACAATCTTCGCGTAGAATATTACATTGATTTCTTTTTAAATGCACCGAAGAGAATCAATATTCGACCTATTTTCGCGATAATAAAGTGCGATCATCAATTCTAAGTACAAAAAACAATGAGAAAAAATGCGAATAAGCTTTATTTTAGAAATTAAATTAAAAATTAGAAAATAATTTCCATTACCGCAATATTTTCTCCTATTTAACGAGTAGTAATGGTGGTGTTTTAGTTTTGTAAAGTGCTTCGACGGCTATCGAACCTCTTCAAGACATAGAAAAAAAACCATCTGGACGAACATAACACCTGAGCGGGATTCGAACCCGCGACATTTGGGTTATCCGGCGAGTACACTACCCTACCAGGCTAACTCATTAGACTCCTTTTGAACGAATTTTAGAACCAGTTTATTCATAGGTTCTATTAACGAGTCAAGCTAATTTAATCTATAGGTACATGCAAAAAATCTTGGACTCAATTCACTTAATTTCGTCAAGTTAATTATTCAGTTACAATTGTAGACCAACCGTACGCTCAAAAACAACTCGGATGAAGAGTTTTTAATAATTCCAAGGACAAGAAATAATTCCCATTTTACACTGTCGTACCGTGTATTGACGTACCAGAGTCCGGGTGATGGAAAAGTGTTGCTAGTCATAAATATTGCAAAAGGCAAAAAAATTCGTTCTATATTGAAGATTTGGTTACCCTCTTGTCTTTATTACCCGATAGGTAACGCATTTACAATTCCCCTGGGTTACGGATGCTTTTAAGTTTCGCAATTGCTACTTTTAAGAAATTCGATTTACGTTAAAAATCTGGTTGCGTAAAAAAAGATGGCTAAACTATGGAAAATTATTATCTCAGAAAAAATTAAAGGATTATGTTGCAGGATGATGGTTTTTTAGTGGAAGGAAGTGGTTGTTAATGAATTTTGCAAAGCGACGGGGACGGACAGAGTCACAAGTGAGTTGTGGTCGGCTTTCCAACCGCGACGTGAGTGGTTGGGCATGACGTTCGACGGGATCTCCCTGAGGACGAAACACGACTCATATTACACATGGCGGGGAGGTGCTAAGGCTATTAATACGGCAAACATGGTTTCCCAAAGCG
>WURS02059839.1:0-10709 GCA_011762765.2 Rhinocypha anisoptera | reverse complement strand
AACAAGTAAGTGTGTGTCGTTTCTCAGTGTTTCTATATATTTCCTTCATCTATCCAAGAGATTTTATATATATATATTTAAATGTGGAATACTCAAATTCCACACAAAGCCCTGTGATTTTTCACATATACCTACCAGGTGATAGAGGTACACCACTAAAAGGACTAATGTATTTTCACTCACATATTTTTATGAATAAATAAAATTAAATTTTAAATTCTGATAGTTTCCTTCAGAATCAATTCACGCTTAGAGACTGCTGAATACATAAAAGGGAACTAAACTGACACCAATATAAATCTATAATTCATTACTACTTCATATGTAGTTTATCAGCAAAAATGTAATTGCCACTGCATATAATTTCAGAAGTGACATACAGCATTTAACACTTAAATCAAGCATTAAATAAAATGAGTAACGAAGCCCTGCATATTTTAAGTAAACAACAAATTGAAGCCTCTCTTTGGCATACCTTTAATTGATGATGGATTGACCAAATCTTTGGCCATTACTACTGGTACTCCCCTTCCAAATTTATCTTGCCTCATCAGCTCTCCTGTGTCTCGTGTTATCCAGTAGATACTGCTCTCAAAAACATCCAATGAGATTGGATGCTTCAAATATTCTAGAGGAAAGGAGAAAGTCTATCAATAAGGCAAATAATAAATCATAAAAACATGTTAAACAAATTCAGGCCTGTTGAATTTGGGATAAGGGTATGACCTCATTAGGCATTATCTTTGATATTGAAACTTCCGTGGTCGAACAATCGACACCATTACGCACCATAATGCTGGGAATGGAAGACGGGGTTGTGGAATATGCCACTGTACCTCCCATGGAAACATCTGTTGCAGAATGCAACCCTGATCCAGTTTGTACCACGAAGAACGGCAATGAGGGAGGTGGTATAAAAGAAATCGAAATGCAGACATGCCATTTTAGGGGAAAACAAAGAAGTGGTTGATATCCTGGGCATACCTCCTATGGCCTGGCTATACGTTAGTAGGGTTGACCCCTCAACCTCAGAGGACACTATCAAAAAGTTTTCGTGCAATAAATTTTAAAAGTGTCGTCAGTAAAAAAGTTTCCTAAAATGAGAAGTTCTGCTCCTTCAAGGTTGGGGTTGATAAGTCCTCCACTTCTGTCTCTAAAGACCCAAAAAATTGGCCACTCAGTGTATACATCTGTGATTTTGTTTTCAGGAAACAAAATTCTGATGTTGTCTCAAAAGTGATGGTATTCTCTGACAGTGCAGAAAATCGACCAAGTGTTCCCACAACACCTGAATCATCGGTGTCCATTGATAATATATCATCTGCCTCTGGATGTAGTGCCAATATTGTCATCAATTCTTCAATTGGTGCCAATCTGGTTCTCGCCCCTACATCCCCAACACTTGAAGTTTTGGTCCAGTCCTTCCCCAATCCAAATGCTCAAGTTTCTAGTGATCTGTCCTATTCCTGTGCCACCACCGGGCCCATCACTGAAAGGGTTCGTACTTGTCTACACTCTGGAATATCAAAGCCTAAGTCCTCTTGACTAGGCCAGTGTCATTATTCTACTTCAGTTTTGAATCAAACCTGCTCCTTAGTTGTTATAGATGATAAGTATTAACCCTCTATCTTTTGTTTGAATGTTCAATGTCTTCGCAATAAACTAAGTGTTGTTGATGCATCAGTTATTGTCAAAAACTACGACATCCTATGTTTTATTGAGCACTGGCTCCATAAAGAGGAAATCAGTTTATTCAATATCGGAAGCTATAACCTTGTAACTTCTTATACTCGTACTCTTGCCAAAAATGGTGGCATGGCTTTATATTCAAAGTGTGATTTATCCTGTAAAGAAATGTAAGTCAGTTCTCTGCAGAATTTCACTGTGAAATGTGTATGTACTATATCGATCTCCAGCTGGTGAATTCCAATCTTTCTGTGACAATCTGGAGCAATGCCTTGTCAGGTTTTCCAATTTTGGTCATCATGTTATTATTTGTGGTGATATTAATGTTGATGTACGTTACTTATCTAAGGAGTCCCAAGCCCTCACCTCACTTTTGTTATCATTCAATTTGCACTGTGCCAGTCTTGAGCCAACCCAACTTAATTCTTGTCTGGATAATGTTATTACCAGCTTCCCAATTGAAGACTACAGAGTCAAAACTGTCAATTTTTGCATCTCTGACCATATAGGAGTTGAATTCCATTTTACTATTATTAAAAGTGAATCCTTGCACCAACAGCAAACTTATCCCTACACCCTACAGACCTCTTACTGATGATAGGATCGATGAGCTAAAAAGCCTTCTGTCCAATATTTCATGGCCATCTCTGCTTAAATGCTTGAATGCCAATTATAACTTTTCCTGCTTTCTTGAAAATTTTCTCCTTCTTTTTGAACATTGCTTGCCTAATAAATTCATCCACATCCTCTAGCAAAAATTCAAAAAATGGTTTACTCCAGCTATAGCCAGTTTGAGATCCCATATAATTCAGCTATGTTCAAAATACAAATTGTCCAAAAACATTGATGACAAGATAGCCTGGCAACTGCTAAAGAAGGAGTATCATCTCAGAATAATTCTCTCCAAACGCAATGAAAATGCCAATTTTATTAGGAATGCTAGTAACCAGAACAAGGCAGCCTGGAAAGTAATCAAACAGGAACTTGGACATTTCAAGTCCTTCCCGGTACTCCCCTCACAGCAGATAACTTAAACAAACATTTCATTAATAATGTGAATGAGCTAATTGCGAGCATTGACCCCACCTCAGTCACTTCATCTGAACTACTTAACAAATTCCTTTACTTGTCCACACTTTAAATGGAGAAGGGTTACACCAACAGATGTTAGGAAAATCATATAAAGCTTAAATAATTCCAGCTGTATGGATATATATGGATTATCAACTTGACTCATTAAAGCTCTTTACGTCATCGATGAACCCCTTGCCCTGCTCCTTAATTCCTGCCTCCATTGAGGGGTATTCCCCAAGGTCCTCAAAATATCCAAAACAATCCCCATCCTTAAAAAGGGCAACAGGACTCTACCCTCCAGCTACCATCCCATCTCTATTATCCCAATCTTTGGCAAAAACTTTGAAAAGGTAATCAAGGATCAGTTATATGAACATTTTGTCACCAATAACCTAACTACTACCTTTCAATGTGGTTTCCATAAAGGCCAATCCACAACAGCTGCAGTTAGACAAGCTGTCAACTTAATTTTGGATTCTTTTGAAGACAGATCAGTCATCAACTTAACTGCCTGTGACCTCTCTAAAGCCTTTGACTGTCTCTCCCACCCTATCCTCCTGCAAAAACGCCTCTTCTATGGCATCAGTAATGTTGAACCCAAAGTACTCGAATCATATCTTTCTAACTGCTAACAATGTGTGCTCATCAATAACAACTTATCCTCACCCCTTCAAATTAATCATGGCATCCCCCAGGGATCAGTCCTTGGGCCATTACTTTTTCTGATCATTGTCAATCATCTCCCTGCAAATGTTCCCTGCAAGACATTGCTTAATGCCGATGACACCACCTTCATTCACCATTCAGTAGACCTTAATAATAGTGAATGATCTGTCCCCATAGAGCAAGATGGTTCACAGCCAATAAACTGTCTATTTACTGCGAGAAAACCCAATCTGACTTTTTCTCTCAGTACTGCATTGATCCCAACCAGCAATATCAAGTTACTAGGTTTTGAACTTGTCCAAAAATTACTCCGGGACCCATACATATCCAGAGTCCTTGCAAACTATCCAAAGCTGTTTACATGACCCCCCCCAACTTCAATCACTAGTCCCCAAAAAATCCCTGCATACTTGCCTATTTTTCTCTGTTCCATTCCCACATCATTTATGGGATTGAGTTATGGGGACATGCCTCAGCCACTAAAACCCTATTAACCATGCAAAAGAGGACTGTTTGCATCATCTCCCACTGCCCCCCAAGGGAGCCTTGCAAACCCCTTTTTATTCAAAATAAAATTATGACCATTCCTTGCCTCTTTATTTACAAATGTCTATGCCAGGTCAAAGAAAACCTTGGCCCCTTTGGCACAAGGGCTAGCATCCATCAATATCACACCAGTACCAAGGACAAACTGGTAGTAACCCTGGGTCGGCTTAGAAAATCTAACCATTATTTCAATATCTTAAAACTTGCTCTCTTTAATCTATTGCCCCAACAGGCAAGCAAGGTCAGTTTGTTAAGATTTAGAAAGGCAATACAGGCTTGGCTACTAACCAAAGACTTTTACTCTATAAATGAAGTTCTTGAACAAGAAAATATTGATGTAAAATTCTGATTTTGCTAATTATGTTGCATATACTTATGTATGAGTACTTTGTATACTCGTTTTATGTATTTGAATTTTTCTATGTATTGTATGCAATTGACGAAGGTCATTGCACATTTTTTGTTTAATGTCAAATAAAATTATTATTATTAAATAGTATATTATCACTACCTGTGCCTGTTGCTTACGGTACTTTCTTTCCATTCGTCCTCTGTAATATTTACTCATAGTGATAGCGGCATTACGTAAGGTTTTCAAATATTTTCTCGTCATATATCCTCTATAATGCCTCTGAATGCAAATCGCAGCAAGGGTGTATGTAGTAATTTTTTTCTGAGAATCACTAGAAATTTAAGAACTTGAGTGTGGATTGGCAATGAGAAGAATTAAAATGGGGTGAAAACCTTGTCAGATTTAACGAGAAATGTCGTTTCAGAGAATACTTACTTGTTTCTAGACTGGATATATTTATTAACATTGCAGATATCACTTATAAATATTTCTATACTAGCCATTCTTAATGATAAAGTTGTACTCGTCCTAATTATCGTATATTACCAAATGATCGTATTTGTTATTTTTTGCTTAAATAGCGCGGGTCAACCAATCACTCTTTGCAAAATTATTTATGAAAATGCTTTTCTCGTTCAAAATTGTCGCCATCGGCAAGGTCGAATCTCGAAGGAGTCAGTCATATTCGACCTCAGTTTATGCAGAGCTGTGTTGAGTCGATCGGGTCGATAGTTTAGCTGAAATCGCTGAAATGATCTTTGTATGTCAACAAACTCAGTGCTCTTGTATGTTTGCTATTTGAGGCAGGGTCTTAAGGTTAAGCTTTGTGTGATACTTCCATAAACCTTAAATGGATCTATCTCTTTAATTCATCGTTTTAGAGGTATTGAACGATGGCGACACTTAATTTGCCCGTGTCTGAAATAATTCGAAGTCGTGACACTTCGTCTGTTGAAGATGGTGAGCCCAAAAAGAAATCTCGTGAGGACTGGAGGAAAGCGAAGGAGCTTGAAGAAGCTAGAAAAGTAAGCGATATTGCTTAATATTTTATGCTTAAGTAAAAATTGAGTAAAACTATCTCAGTTTCTACTAAGTAAATTATGAATATGAATGGAAGTATCCCAATTTCAGGCAGGAACAGCACCAGCAGCTGTTGACGAAGAGGGAAAAGATATCAATCCTCACATTCCACAGTACATATCTTCCGCACCTTGGTATTTTGGAGCAAAAGGTCCAACTTTAAAACATCAACGTCCACAACCAGAACGAGAAAAACAATTTTCTCGACTCGACGATTGGTACAAACGAGGTGTAGATTCTGTAAGTTTGATATTCGAAGATCATTTAATATGGTTTTTCTACATAATTTAATGGAGCATAGTATTCCTTTTCAGTATTGGCTCATATTTTTTATAATCCAGCATTTCAACATACCTAAATTACTGATGTTCCTTTTATTGCAGTCCAAACTTGTAACTAAGTATAGGAAAGGAGCATGTGAAAACTGTGGGGCACTGACGCACAAAAAGAAGGATTGTATGGAGAGACCTAGGAAAGTTGGAGCAAAGTATACAGGTTGGTTCATATCAGTTTTCTCAATTGTAATGAGAAAAAATACAGCTTAAAATGATAAAAATCTTAAAATACGTCACATTTTATTACTATATGATTATACTAAAATCTGTCCAAAGAAATAATAGATGTGACCGAAGAAGGTTATCAGTGAGTGGTGGTTATTCGAATTTAACGGCGTAACCCAAAATTAACGTCGAATAAATAGGGTAAAAATTGCTTTAATAAAGCCATTGTAGTCCATCCTAAGGTTAATTTCATAGGTGAGAGCAAACTCATTATGAAACTAATAGTGTACTAAGTTCACTCATTTAGAGTTTGAAAACTAGTTTCTTTTTGTCTGCAATTGTCTCCTACAAAGTTATGATGGTGATAGCAACACTGCCAAGGTTATTATGTACTTGACAAACTTGAAAAGATTTCCAGGGAATCGTTAAAATTTTGTACTCCTATCTTTTCATCATCCAAGTGATTTTCACATTAGAAATACACCTCCATTATTGAAATTTCAATTTTTAGTGATGATTATAACTTTAATTTTTCCCAATAGGAGCCAGTATTGCTGCAGATGAGTTTGTGCAGCCAGAGCTCTCTGTTGATTATGATGGGAAAAGAGATAGATGGAATGGGTATGATCCAGGTGAGCACAAGGCAATAATTGAGGAATACCAGAAAATTGAAGAGGCCAAGAGGGAGTTGAAAGCAGAAAAATTAAAATCTGGAGAAATTGAGGTATTCTTTTCCTTTTGTTGTTATTGTAGGCCATCTGTCTATCAAAGGGAAAACATTTTGAAATAAACTGTACCTGCCTCACTATATTCTCTTACAGAAAAATTGATGATAAAATATTATTAATACCATTTTAATTTGAAAAAATTAATATATTTCACTAAGTTTTGCTTTTTTTCTTTATAATATAAAATAAACCTCATTTTTAACAGTTTTATTTTCAATAAATTTACAATTTTTAACTTTGTGATTAAATTTTCTTCAATACCTGGGGGCAATGGAATTTTTCTTCAGATACCTGCCTCATGTTCTTCAGTGCCTATTCAACTAATGAGACATCTAGACTAGTAAACTATAGTTTTACTTAAGATATCTTTACCATTGTTTCTTGCCCTTATTGTTCTGTTTTATCTTTGCAGGATGAAGCTGCTGCTGAGGAGGTTGGGCAAAATGTGGACGATGAGGACAAATATGTGGATGAAGTGGACATGCCCGGGACAAAGGTGGACAGCAAACAGCGAATTACTGTGCGTAATTTAAGGATTCGGGAAGATACAGCCAAGTATTTACGTAACCTGGATCCTAATTCAGCATATTATGATCCCAAAACCCGTTCAATGAGAGACAATCCATACAAAAACACTGGTGATAAAGAAGCAGAGTGAGTAAAAACCATCCTATATATCTTATATAACATGTAATATTAGAATAAGGTAAATTCAGATGTTGGAACACACCTGAATTATCAATTTGCCCTTAGATTCTTTTGTTATTGTTACTGATAACAATCAATTTCTTGAAATTATCACTTAAAGTGAATTACAGTAAAACCTCTGCCTAATGAATCTCCGCCTAACATAAAATCCTGTTTAACGAACAAATGCTATTGTTGCAGTGTACTTCCTATGTAAATGCATTGGTGATTACCTCTCGTTAACGAACTTCCATTTAACAAAAAATCCCATTTAACTTTGTGAATGATTGGCCCTGTCCTTCGCTTACCATACTATGTAATATGTATTGTGCCTCTGAAATAAAAACACTTCTTTTAAGGATGTGGCAAAATTTCGGTCAAATGGATTTAGCTTCTCAGAGGTTTTCCTGTATTCAGCTAGTATTTTTCTGCGCTTAGTCCAACACCACCTTTTTTATGCCCCTCTCCTTTTTAAATGTTCTGGTATTTCTCATACTCAAACATCCTGTCACCCAATCATACAATGGTTATGTTATCTCTCCGTGTATCTCTTTACAATTTCCAGCTTCCTGTTCATTTTTTACCTAGATGTTTTTTTCTCATTATAATTCTTTCAAATTAGTTCAAAAAAGAATGTTTATCCAACAATATGGTTTTTCCAAAAATTATTCTGGCTACTCATTGAATATTTCATTTTATCATGCATTTTGTGTTTATTGCTTGATATTTGACTCGCAGTGTGGACTATGCTGGTGAAAACTTTGTGCGGTTTACGGGGGATACAACGAAGCATGCAGCCGCACAGCTGTTTGCTTGGGAGGCATATGAGAAAGGTGTAGACGTCCACTTGCTTGCCGAACCCACCAAGCTGCAGATGCTACAGAGGGAGTATGAGCGCCGGAAGGAGGAGTTTAAGGGCCATGTGCAAGAGAGTGTCCTGCAGTGCTACGGGGGTGAGGAGCACTTGCAAGCGCCACCAAAGTCCCTGCTGCTGGCTCAGACCGAGGAATATGTGGAGTACTCACGATATGGAAAAGTCATCAAGGTTGGTGCAGCTTGAGGTTAAAGCTGTGGAGCTAGATTCATTAGTAATAATAATGGATTATTAACGGCCAATATGAGGCTCTTTTTGTACAATGCAATAAATGACATAGGTGTGTCTATGTACATATATATTCATAATAATTGTAACCACCTTCAGGCAAAAACACAAATACAAATGATAGAAAATTGGGAAAGGGATAGAAATAAATAAAAGGATGAACACAATATTGGTGAGGAAAGATGGGAAGCCGTTTTTAACAGAAAAAAATATATATATATGAAAAATATATAAAACAATGCATCAATATAGTGAAAATTGAAATAAAATTAGTAACATTGTTTATAAAAATACTTGAAAATGAGTTAAAGAATTTTACTGTAACAGAATAGGGGAAAAAACTAGTAAATCTGAATATAGGATAACAATCATTATGTTGCAAGAGTACAAACATGATTCCTAAAAAAACTTGTAGCTGAGTTAAAGAAGTGAAGTTCACAGTGTGTGTTACAATCCCTCATAACTCGAAATATAGGAAGGAAGAAGGAATAACTGTTACAAAGGAAAGGCATGAGAAACAATTCATTGCATCTAGTCAAAACATTAGGGACTCTAAAAGATATCAGTGGCATAGTTAATGGATGGATATATCCTTATGACCTTTTATAATCTCAGCCTGTTCCAATTAGGATATCAGAATATGCAAGTTTTAGGAATTTAATAGAGAATTAGATATTCTGATAGTTACACTTTTATATGTATACATAGAGTAAATTAATCATATGTACAGGCCATTAGATCTGAAAACTTACCAATTTATAAAAAATACAATAGGTTATAAAAAATCATATAAATAGCAAAGATTACAAGATAAGAATATATTTCAGGGATATAAGAGGAAGAAAAATATTTTAATAGTTTCCTTGGTTAGGTGATCCCAATAGCCAAGGGAGCCGGTGAGAATCTGCCATTTCTGAACACAGAATTTATAATGATCATTAGATCAGGTTTGACAGGGCCATAATTCTCATTGATATATGGACCCTGTAGGACACATTTACCTGGTGCAAGACCTGAGAGGAATTTATCAAAATTATATGCGGTCTTTTTCATAGTTCCCATATGTATTGATAAAAACTACTGTTTTAGAATGAAAGGAGGCTACCAGATTCTTTTGTGTTAAGAGACCCATTTAAGGTATTTCTCCTTGTTCATTTAAATCATATTTTTCCATATTTGTCCTAGATCCAGTTAAATTTTTTTGCCTCTCATCCTTTGTTGTACCTTGCATTCCTCTCATCCTTGGTTGATCAGACGGCACTATATTTGCTGCCATATTTCATAAATATTTATATAGTTTTGGAATAAATGTATGATGAGAGAGACATGTGCACAATGCCATTTAATGTAAAATCATCATCTTGGTATTATGACTCTCTTAACTGTAAGAGTTTCTTTTGCAGCATCTTTTCTGAGCAGGAATTTGTCTATGTTTTAGGGACAAGAGAAACAAGTCATACGTTCAAAATATGAAGAGGATGTTTACATGAACAATCATTCATCTGTGTGGGGCTCCTTTTGGCATAATGGATCTTGGGGTTACAAATGTTGCCATTCATTTGTGAAGGTAAGTTTCAATTGGAATATGCTTAAGATTTTCCTTTTGGAAACACTGTAGACACTAATTAGTTCATTTAGTTACAAGTTGTGATCCAAAAAAGACCGGAGTGATTTTATTCTGCGCAAACCGTTCAATGGAGATGCTGTGCGCCATCTAGTGAGCATGTGTTCGGGAAATTTTGTTTCAAACTTGGCAAAAGTGCTACGAAGACATTTGGAATGATTCAACAAGCCTTTGGTAATGAAGCTATGAGTCGAAGCCAGTGTTTTGAGTGGTACAGTTGTTTTAAATCGGGCAGAACCTCGACAGATGAAGATTCGCGAATGGGGCGACCTTCCACATCGACATACCCCAACCATGACAAATTGGTGAACGATTTGGTGCGGGAAAATCGCCGTTTAACTGTTAGGGAGATAACCGAGAGAGTGAATATTAGTTTTGGATCCTGTCAGACAACTTTGACAGACATTTTGGGCATGATGCACGTCGCATCAAAATTCATCCCGTGTGTGCTGACTGATGAACAGAGACAAAAACATGTGGACATTTGTCAGGAACTCCTGGATCGAGCCAATGCCGACCCAGAGTTTCTTAAAACCATCTTAACCAGTGACAAAACCTGGGTTTACGATTACGATGTTGAGACAAAGGCCCAGTCTTCTCAGTGGAAGGGTTCTCATTCTCCACGACCAAAGAAAGCTCGCATGTCCCGGTCCAATGTGAAGGT
>WURS02059818.1:0-10710 GCA_011762765.2 Rhinocypha anisoptera | reverse complement strand
GGGGGGGAGCTCCGGGTAGGGGGACACGACAATGCTCGCAGTGATACTGTCGGACATCGTGTAATTCATCGCTCACTCCTGCAGATCCATTAGGACGCCGGGAGTGTAAGCTTTTGCGCTCCTCGCGGCTATGATGGTCTTGTTCTGACGCGTATGTCATGGAGGCCTCTCGGGGAGTTATTTATGCTTCAATACTTCCCGAGCTCTGAGGCGATGCGGGTATCAGCGACGTCACGTGGGTGGTCGGGCTGGGGCGGTTGAATCGTGCGGGAGGGAAAGGAGAGGCGAAAGATGCGTGCTGGGTCGTGTGACGTCCCATGTGTAACTTCATGTACGTGCGAGTCGTTATTTGTTTGGGAGTCCTAACGGGGTTGCGCCCGGAGAGAATAGGATTTCGGGAGGGGGGGGGGGGGTTGGATGAGGCGGGGGTGTGAGGCGGGTCGGAGGGGAAATGGGGCTGTGGTTGTTCAGGGGGTGGAGGCTATGAGTAGAGTTTTAAGGGGTGGTTTGCAAAAATTTATCGCCTGGCCGTTCCGGTTTCGTTAGGGGGGATGGTGTTCGCTCCCCTCCCCCCACCACACCGGAGGTTTCACCTTCCCCTCTCGTGACAACGCCCCAATCCACACTCCTCCCCCCTCGTGGATCCTTCTCCCTCCCCCCCCCCCCGACCTCCTCTCCTCCTTCAATTGTTTTATGTTCGATCGGTATCGATGGGCGAGGATACCGGCTTGTCGCATTAAATGGAAATGAAAAGAAAAATATTCATGGAAATATATTATACCTTGATTCAGTGTGGTAACATTTCACGAGACCAAAAGTGTCATTCATTTAAGTCACCGCCCAGAGATTTATTTAAATCTGTTATAATTTCTCTCGCTGCAGGCTGAATTCACCCTATTTTATTTTTTCAGCACGAGCAAATCAAATGTAATATCCTATAAATATATAAAATAATATCGCAAACTGTGTTTGATTCTCGTTAATAAATTGCTACTTACGAAATTTTAAAAGCACTCCGAAAGCGTACGTTTCACGGTATACTATAGTAATAACATCCAATTGGTTACCTTCCTGTAGTACTTTTTATGCTTCCTGTAATCTTTTATATGCATCCATGCATTATTGCATTAATTTTAAGTCCGCCGATTTAAATGATTTAAAATTATTTCATTTTAGCTCTGAATGCTACGATGAATTGCAGGATGCAGCTAAGTTTAGATAAAATTTTTTGCAAATGTTTCTATTTTACTTATTCTTCATTTTTATAATATTTATCCTAGTGCTTTGTTGCTTGGCTTACGTAGCAGTCCTTAGTGTTCGGATAAGGATGTTTATCGTTCACATGACACCGAAGTTTGTCAATATTCCTGGTTATGCACCTAAGAGTTGAGATTTTTATAGAGAGGAACATGAGTGGTGTGCTCTGAAGTTCTATTGATCTACTTCCCCGTCACACGTCAGCCATATGCCTTTTGTAATCAAAATCTTGTTTCGTCTCTCCGTTTAAAATACGCGTCTTTTCATGCCGAAGAAAACCTCTTGGTATCATTTTGAGAATTTACGTCCTTTGAACTTATCAGAGAGGATCGTAAATTCCGTGCAGGGAGATACTTATCATATGGAAGCCAAGGACACCAAAAAACTCCCTTATCATAAAAAAATTCACTCAGTTAGGAAAGATCACTGATAATATTGATGCATTCATCGAAAAAGTAATAAAACTCCTCAGATGACGCAGCAGCTTTCAAAGTGAGATAAGGGCTCTGCCTTTCTGGGACCGAAATTTCCATGCACTCGTCCTAAGCCTTAAAAATTGCGTTTCCTTTTTCGCTTTATGAGCCATAAATGAAATTCCTCCTTGGAGTTTAATAGCTGAGAGTTCTAAGATTTTTCCTCTAAACCGGCAGTAACTTATGCAGTTAAAACTTGCCAAAACTTAAAACCGTATTCAAGGGAAAAATGCACTAATTGGTGCCAAGGAACATATCATTAGAGGAATTTTGAGTAAAATTGAAGAATTTATCTTTTCAGTGAAATGATGAAAGACTATGGCAAAAACCTACAAATTTAGAAATTTTTAGTTTTATCTCTATGCTAAGGAGAATTTAATACTTTAGTAATTTACTTTAGTAATTTATGCTGTAAAATATTATACTCAGTTTTTTTGCAAAAAGGGTAATTTACACCGAATATCCGTAAAAAATGTTGTAGTTTTCTATCCTTAATGATAGTGAGAATGGAATTTCTAATGCAAAGCGGTGGAGTCCATACCGATTTCTTCCGATTACAACCTGCTACCGTGGTCTTGAACTTTACATGAAAACTACCTGAAATTAATAATATTGTAATTAATAATGTTCCTGATGCATATAAGTATTAATTGAATAATAATTAGCATTGCTAATTATCTCTGATTTAACTGGGCCCCTTTCGAAATTAGTATATATTAGTGTCGTTAAATTTAATTTCAATTCTCATGAGTATTGGCATGGAAAGCTATGTTGAGGAAATAACCAAATTTAATAGGATTCCGTTTTTAACCTTAGCTTTATATGGCCGGAAGTTTTATTTTTTTTAATATGAGAGAATTGCAAAGGGAATCCATCATGGTGTCCGTCATTCGCTTAGTACGTACAATTAACCCTATTCATATTTTGAAAATGTACATCCAAAAATATTTATAATTAACATGATAAATTTAATAACACGTAATGTTCAAAAATAAAATAAAATTCTTAAATAATGCGACGTGATGTAGGAGGAATGACTAACAGATTGCCTATAGAGGAAAGCATCGCTAGAGCACATGAAATAAAATCCGTCAAAGTAGAAAAGTAAATTGTCGTAATAACTATTTGATTTAACATTAGACTTATATAAAATCATAGCGCTAAGCAACGAGTCAGCTGGATGGGATTTTAGAGTCTGGACAGCTGTCTCACATCAATGATTTCTCGATTACGTAACACAAAGAACCAAGGTTGAAAATTCTCAATTATCTCACATATAAATTTTTAATTTAGGTCATATCGTAGGGAATTTTGCATGAGTCAATGTGGAGGGCCATAGAGATAATATTCGCGACCGGACGGCGTTCCGACTAAGGATGACTGCCAGTGCTTTGGTTTCACGTAAACAGTCATCCGTTGGGACTGAGGGAGAGGTGTTTGGAATGGGTGTCGCTGTCAGCGAGGGCTGCTGTGAGCGGGCTATCTCACGCACCGACGCCGATATTGTCCCCATACACTGCAGTGATTGGCCGCGTGTGTCTGCGCAGATCCCTGAATCGTATCACGGCATCTCTAGTCATTTGGCATTTTGTGTGCATTCACGTTCGTTTTTCATTCCTCGTAATTCCTGAACCTTTCCTTTCGCTCTAACCGTCATTATTTCCGTGTTAAACATCTAAATCCGATCTTAATCACCCTGCGAAAACTGGAGGAATTGAAGGTTTTGGCGTTTTTCAAAACACTACTTATTCCTCGGTAAGGACATCACTTTTCCGCTGGAAACGCTAGGAAACGTGGCGGAATTACCTTTAAAGAAAAATTTTCAAATAATTAACAGAGGACAGGACACATGACTCCTTTGTGCTAAGCATTCCCATGCACACAAACTTCCTACCACACGTACTCATCCTCCAGTATACGCACACAAATGTATTTGAATGACGAAATGGACTCACCCTAAGGAATGTAATGAAATATTTGTAAAGACACCTCGTGTTCAACCCTGGTCATACGTAACATTAGACTATTATCCAAATATTGATCGAGAGAATATTTGTTCGTGTGAAATTTGCGATTTGTAATTTGACCCTTGGTTTACCCTTGCGTTAATTGATCGGTTTTCAAAGCGCAATTCGAGCTCTCATAACATTTGCACTGGTAATGACTGACGGTAAGTGGAAGTGTACTCGCTTTCGTAATGTCTATTGTTTGTGTCAGACAAGAATTCAGGTTTATACATTTTTTTGCCGTCGGTAATTAAGCAGAGAAAAGGAATGAATGGTTGGTGAATTATTCAGGGCAAACCTTCCCTCGCCCAGTTCCCTGGGTACAAGCGAGGCGTCCCTGCGACAGGTGGAGAGGAGTTTAATATTTCAGATGCCCCGCGGGGTCTGAATTTCGGCTCTAATGTTAGGACTCCCTGTGATTAGCATTATCGACTCGCAGACCGGGCGTGCGTTTGGCCATTTCCGTCGAACGAACGGAAACAATTCGGAATTCCAAGCAGACCTCTTGCCTTCCACGCCCTGCCATCGCTAATCGTGAATAAGCAAAATTCATTCCTCAAATACAGCGTATTCCGGGTCCGTGAAAGGTCGGATGAAATGACGTAACGGATCCAGCGACGCCTTAAAACGAGGGGAAACTGAAACGCCTATTGGCACGAGTCCCCCCACGGAAATCATGAATGCTAAAATCCCAATGTTCCCGCTTTCGTGGCTTGTCCAATATCGGCTAAATCTATTGAAAATGCAGGCAATACTAATACAAATGCCTATCCATTTCAAATACTATTCCTAAGTGCCTAATATTTTTTAACAGGTTGAATTAACATTTTTACTAAAACTGAAACAATTTTTCAGGTCAAACAAAAATTAATATACTATTTTTTGATTCACATTATAATGTGAGTAGAAGGACGTTGAAATTTCATTTTAGTGACTCCAATTGAGAATTGTAGGCTATAAGGAAGAACCGAGAAGAATTCACTCGACAGATACGCCAGAAAAGCACTAGACCTGTCGGATATATTATTTCAATGAATTAAATCTCGCATTATATTATTTAAAGGGTCTGCAATGCTTACTTCCATTGACTTTGTAATCAGACCAAAAACATGCTGTACATTTATCTATTAGAATTTACAAATTGTTCCCACTGGTATCAACGCAAATGGTATTTTACAATTTTGATCACACTTTAAACTAGTATGATACCCCTTTCAGACAACGCCATTATCACAATTTGATATTTTAGAATTATCAATTGTAGAACAATACATCTTACGACTCCTTCTCCATCTCAACATATAAGGTCTTTGTAAATATTACCCATCAGAATATACAATGTACGAATGTATTTACTCATTTAGGGTTAACATTGCCTAATCTAATAACATTGAAATATTTAGGTATTGTGATTTACCAATACAGGGTGGGAACAAAATTCAATCTCATGTAGTTGAGCTTACAATATTAGGTAAGATCAATTGATCCTACTGCATTCTCATCACGTTAAAATACGTATATTTAATCTACTGAATAGCCAAAGGAGTTATTAAGCTATTGCAATTAATAGTTTTCTAATACTTATAGGAAACAGCTAATATAATACGATACTGTGAAATCGGCGAGGTGGTAATAGATTTTCAGTGTCCACATCATTTAAATCCCGTAAAAAATTTCTGTGAATGACCATCAACCCAAATTTAACGGAGTGAAAACCATAAAGGTATTCCGCCTGTGGGTCCAATATGCCTGCGGCCTCAGGTTTAGTGCAGGAAGTAGATTGGTATCTGACCGCCCACACCACTCTCGAGTCAATCTTGAGTCAGCATGCTGGAGGAGATGAGAATGACCTCGACGGATGATCGTCCATCGATCAGAAAGCCGTCTAATCGGGTTTTGGGTCGCCTCTCTCGCAGTGCAAACATCCGCAAGAGGGGAGAGAGAGAGAGAGAGAAGGGGCGTTAAAGGGAAAAGGAGTGGCAAGGTTGATGGCGTGTCTGAGGAACGTCGCCCGGAGGCTATCTGCCTCAGCCTCACGTCCGCCCATTACCGGACAGCTCATAACCACTCCATTCCAAAACTGATCTCTACGCACACCTTCGAAATCAAATGCTCGTGTGCACGTCATGTTATTGAAGAACGTATAGCTGTTACTATAGAAATTAAAGGGACGTATTCTTTCTTGAAAATTAAGATCCATTTTTAAACCAATGATTGAACCTTACACGTAGTTATCAGTATATGATATACATTTGGTGTCAGGCCCCGTTTACGGATCTCAGTAGTCGAAAAATCCAGCCAAACTCCTTCATTTGATGATTTTGAAAAATAATATACCTTTAAAACATATTCACAACATTTGCATTATTTAGTACTTGAATACATTTTAACGCTTTTTCAAATAAAGTTACAGGAGCAATGACTGCAATTTAAATACACCAACCGTCTTAAAAGGTTGAGTTATCGAATGTAAAAAAAACTCTTCTTGAAAAATATTATTTTTTGTTGAAAGCATAAGTATAAACGGATTCGATTTTCCATGTACGCCTCAGGAATTAGCAGATTATTTCCAATATTTTGTATTCATTTGGCTTACACAATCGTTGTGTTGGAAATTTTGTGCAAGTGACGGATTCCATTACTTTAACGATCAAAACGCGAGGATAATTTGACGTTAAGAGACCGTTTGAGGATATTCGGCCACCGTTGAGGTTAAGATGCCGTCATTTATTTAATTCTTCCATCTTTTTAGAAAATCAGTGAGGTAAGGAATGTGAGTTTTTGTGGCTTCAAGAATGAAATGAAATATGGATGGATGATGAAATGAGTGGATTTGAAATGTGGTACCAAAAATCTCTCCTGTAATGGGCTATGCGTTTCAGACCTTGGGGCTCGAATTGCCCAGTTGAGTGATGACGTACGGGGAGGGGGGGGGGGAGAGAGAGAGAGGAAGTATTGCGTCTTTCCCCCACGGGCTAACAGGGGTAGGGATTGGGTTGGGTGACAACCATGATTTCGCAGTTTGGAATGGATAGGGGGCTGGTGGAACGAGACAGATTTGCTCGGGATAAACGTGTTTACACCTGCGACGGCCACGCCATCGTCTTTGGACAGTCATCGACCCGATTGTTGCATGTTGAAACGGGAATCGCATTGGTATTCGAGGCACGTAATTCCCATTCGCTCTCTCGAAGGGGGGGGGGGGGATGCCGGAGACGAGATCTCCCAGCCGGCCGCCATCTTCGTCTTCCACTGCACCGCCGCAGCCACCACCCACGTCTCCCCACACCCTGGTGCACATCATACGGACCCAGGTTGCGTTTAACGAGGGAGACGCAGTACATATTTAATGCGCACCACTTGCAGCCACTCGACTGTCAAAGTGGCACTTGATGTTTTCACCTCTTCTATTTGACTTTGCAACAGTTGAACTTTCACGATTTATGGTTCTTATCGGCGTTTTGTGTCCTGCGGACTCTCCTCCGAAAAATACCCACAAACATTCCTACTTAAAACAAATTTTTAGATACATGCTGGCGCAAAATTCAAGACATAGAACGGAGGATAAGTAATATTAACTTGGTTTTGACTTTTGACTTGGTTTTGTTAAGAGGTCTTTGTAAACAATTCGAGAGGAATAATTCGTAGTTGAAGGGAGTCTTAGATTCCCTGTTTCTTTGGATCATGACAAATAACGTTGTTGAGCTGTTACAAATGATTGGTCACTGGTCTTTATCAACTAATTCCATCACTACTGGGTTTTAAGTTTAGTTAAAGTTGGTGACTTTTGATACCAATATTTAATAATTTTTTATCTATTATGAGAATGTTACGTCCGAAAACAAAACATTTTAACTACAGCTGGACACTATCGAGCGAGCAAAGATTTCAAATCTACTGGGTGTTAAATGATCCCATGTAAAAGTAATTATTATCAAGGGATAAAAATTAATGAGACCAGGTCTACGTAAGAATACTAGGGGTCAAGTATATAGAGTGTTCTAATTGTTCCCAACCCTCATACTCGTGCCGAGTTCTCGAGAATTCGTAAAGCAGCCAGAACGACTATTCTCATTATATTAAGACTATCACCGAGGACATTAAAGTGAACTTCAAAAGATTCTGGACCCTCATCAACACCAGAAGAAAATGCTCCAGAATACCCACCACCCTTCGACTTGGAAACAAAATTTTCTTCAGGCCCAATAGACCTGCTGCTATTAATGACTACTTTGTATCTAATTTTTCCCCTTCCCCCCAGTCTCCCCAGCTGCCTCGCATTTCCTCTGTTTGCTCCCATTCATTGTCTGCTATTTCTACCTCACCTACCGAAATATTGAGCCTGCTTTCCTCATTACCTCCAAACAAAACCACCGGTCCCGACGGCATTTGATCGCTATTTCTTAAACTCACGGCCAATACCCTCCAATTTCCTATGGCCACATTATTCAATAGTTGTTTTTCCATTAGCTCTTCTCTCACTTCTCCCATTTCCTTCCTTCTGACCCACCTTTCGTAGCATTCTCGTGGCACATTTTTGTTATTACTCATGCCTGATACCCCGCCCCCACCTGTAGTTATTGTTACATACCCTGGGATGTCTTCATGAAGACGACAATGACCCTGGAACGAAAAAGGTCCTTGGAACTGGATCATTCGACAAATTTAAAAAAAAAAAACCTTCACAATAATTCTCGTAAACAATTTGTCTAACTATATATATATATATGTCGCTTTCCTCTTTTCTTGAATGTGATTGAGACCTTTGTTTCAATCTCTTACTCTGCGGTTAGTTTAAGGGTGTTTAACAATAGCACATGCTTGCCTGCACAAAAAGGTCTCCGCAAATTTTTCAAACGTCATTGATCTGCAAATTAAAAAAAATTCTCCATTCCCTGGTTCACATACAACTTAATGATGGATGACCCAGACAACTATGAAACAGAATGTGTTTGATCAAGTTGTCGGCACCTTAATATTACCGCTGAGAGTCTAATGACGTGTATGTGAATGGGCTGTGAAGTTCTCGATCTGTTCCGTGAAAATATCCCATCCGACGAATGCTTCATGTCAATGTTACCTAATACTACCGCATTCAACAGACTTCTAAAAATCATAGAATTGGACCAATGACTTAAACCTTCTTGGTCTCTTTTGTGCAATTGTCCTCCCGCACATTAATTTCACTCTCTTCTCTTTCTATTCATTGTAAAAACTTTTACAATACGTCCACAATAAAACAAAACACGATCACGACCCGGGTTTCGACGTTTATACCGTCATCTTCAGGTATAACATCGTCACCTGAAGATGACGGTATAAACGTCGGAACCAGGGTCGTGATAGTGTTTTATTTTATTGTGGACGTATTGTAAAAGTTTTTAACTATGAATATTAATTCGTTCCACAATGTTGGACATCATGGTGTCTCATTTAAACTCTTCTCTTTCGTTAGGTGGAATTCTTCATATTTATCTTCGTTAATTATTTACAGATTACACTTTTATAATATTTACCGAATTTCTAGGTACTACCTATTCCTCGTTCTCTTACTTTCTTGTGGTCAATCAATGGTGAAAAATGGTCGAATGATTCAATCGAGTACCAAGTCATTTGTCTCAAAAGTATGCTATGAAAGAGGAGGTATCCTCGCCACTTGGTTTTGTTGTTTCAGCTGATCAAAAGATTTGTATTCAGGAAAAAATCCGACCGTGCGCATTCATTCCGGCATTATACGACGGATCGCTTTTTCGAGGGTTTCACTGTCAAAGAAGTTCTTAGTTTTTCTCACAAACTTTCCAACCTTTATCTGAGTGTAACCTTCAACTCTGTTGCACTCTTTCCTTTACATAATTTCTTATTTAAGACACTTTCCAGAAGTAAAAGTATCAATATTGGTACGGTGCAACAATTGGTGTGCGAGGACCAAAAATGATTCATAAACAACTACTTTGGAATTATGCTCTGCATTATATTTTCGTCTATTAATTTAAAAACATGATGGAGGAATTCAGATTTCCTCATGCCTACAATGGTAGAAAATTGACCACCGTCATAAAACTGTACACGTTTCTGCTAGGCGCACTAGAATTCAAGGCCTGTTAAGATATTAGTTCTTGAGTTACAAGTCAATAATTCCTGGAGCACCAAATATTTACTCTCCCACTAAAGTGCCAACAATATCAGGTTTAGTACCGCTAGTATCTCATATGCTGAGGCATAACCAACTTATAATAGGACCAAACACATCTCCCACTAAGATTAATCCTTCAAGTATGCCTTGGTCAAAGTTGGAGACTCAAGTTGAAGGAGAAAATGAAAGGAAGTCACTTTTGAGCATTAGCCTTCCTCAATCAAAATAAAAAAGGGTCACGCCAATGGTTCCATCCCACGTTTAGTTCAAACCAACGGGAAAACGAAAAAATAGAACAGAATGTACTATACTACCAATATTTAATAAATTCTGGGTAATACCAATTTCGACGCAAAGACGTCATCATCAGGTACGGATGATGATGATATTGACACCTATGCGTCGAAAATAGTTGTACCTAGAAATAAATATTGGTGGAATAATATATAGTGTTTTCATTTTCCCGTGAACATGAATTTCCACATAGTTAAGATCGGCTTCCATCGAGTGCACTGGCGATGAACAGGAAATGAACCCGTGAAATCATTGGGGGAGTGCCCTTCGGGATACGAACTGGGATCGTCACACCCCAATGCCAGAGGCGTGGTTCATTGAAAAGAAAAAAAAAAAGTTTCCAACTAGGTTTGGCATCGAGATTTTTTTTTCCCCTCACACAGTCAAATATCACCCCGGCAAATTTACCGTCTCCGTTCCCCCGCTCCTCTTTCCCGATCTCAATCTTATTTATTCCTTCTTCTTCCCCCTTCCCCCCCAACCCGAACCTCCCTCACTACCCCCCCCCGCAGCACCACACCTTTGGTTATAGGTACACCACTTCCCT
>WURS02059808.1:0-10710 GCA_011762765.2 Rhinocypha anisoptera | reverse complement strand
GTTTCGATTTATTTATAAATCATCATCAGGGCAACTTAGTTTTTACATGGTCAGTGTGACCCGGTTTTCGTTCGTTGAATCTTGTAACGAACTCCTATTGCAATAGGAGTTCGTTACATATACGATATGTATATATATATATATGTGTGTGTATATATATATAAATACAGGTGAGAACAATGAAGCAGCCTTTCGGCGATGCACAAAATGTGCAGAAGATAGACAGGAGACGGACAGGAATACACAGAAAGAACGGCACAGTTAAAACTTACACAAAAAAAAGTTTTAACTATGCCGTTCTTTCTGTGTGTTTCTATCCATCTTCTGTCTATCTTCTACATATTTTATATATAAATACATATGTATATATAATATGGAAAAATTGTGACACAACTTCTTTCGTCAGCAGTTAAGGAATAGCATTTTCTTTGGATGTGCTTTTTGATACTGAGGTCGGTGTATAACTATTTTGTTGCATGCAAAATTTGGTCATCGCTCTTGCTGACATTTAAAGTGCTTTATCATTTCCGGTAACGAGATTTTATAAGACAGAGAGTGTCAATAAGAAGGTTACAGACGGGAGAACAAAGCTTTCGTGAATTCGCAATATTTTTTGTGCATCACTTGCGATTTTTGACGCCGAAGTGTTAATTGATTCGGCATCCTTCCTTCTCTTTTACTCGGCTGTGTTGCGTTTCTTGTTTGCTTAGGACCTCGGGAGGTACATTCCCTTTTGATGCTTCCCTCCACTATATGAGGGAGGCCACACCATGTACTTAGTATCGTGTGATCTTTACAAAAAAAGTGACGAATATCCAAAGATTGCACAACGACGTCAGGCCTTATATTGTTCGACCGTCTGGGAGTTTGTCATTTTCCTTCTCCAATGTAGAAGTTTCAAACTGCTTACAATCTCTATCGGCACTTACGTGATAATTAGGTGCAATACAAATTTAATGGAAATTTCCGTCCTACAAGCGACAAGTATATTCAAGATTTTTTTATTTTATATAAGTAATCTAAATTCCTTTGGGCTTAGTATGTACTAATAAGTAATGAAGATTCAGACGTGATCTTTGGAATGCTGACAGATTCATGGCGAAATTGAATGGCGAACTTCCATAGATGAAAATTTTATTATGACTCGAGTTTCAGTGTTATTACAGCATCATTAGATATCTGATGATGGTGCAGTAAAACTGAAACGCGAGTCATTTCATTTCATGATGAATTAGAATGTACAAAGTGAGCTCTACCTATCAAACCGACCTTATGGTTGGAGTCTTGGTGTGGTTTGGTTATCCTTAATATGTGAAGCGTTCCAAATAAATCTTTATAATTATTTCAAGTCATTCATATCGAATAATAAATTTAATGAATTCCACCATTTTTTGATGGAAAATGTGTCAACTTCATTATGAATATTGCATTTATTATTATTATGATGAATCAGAACCCCTCATTCTACCTATTGCCTTCTTATAAATAAAGAACTAAAGAATAGTTCTTCATTATTTTTAAAAACTACCAACAACAATATAGCTACCTCAAAAAATTGTAGGTCGGTCTAATAATTAAAAGGGCCTAATAATGCATTTCGAGATATTTTCGAATTATTAATTTTATTTATTCGTATGTTTCAATTGCTGAAAATTGGAAATAAGCCATAGTACCTCTTCCCATACTGCCAAAAAGTCTCTTAAAACACATTTCCTTGTTATAGCCACCATTGAGAATGGTCACAGTCGACTTTCACTATTAATGCATACATTTTTTGACACAGATATGGGTTTAACCCGAGGAAAAATTTTTCTTAAAATGCTAAATAATATATTCTCACCTTATATGTACCTTTTGTCCCCCTCTTCTGTTCCTCTCATATTGATTTCCTTATTTTCTTCCATCGTGAGGGAAGTTATTCGGGTGAAACGTCTTAAAGCCGACATTGATGAGAAACGTGGCTACCGTTATTTGCGTCTTCGATTTGGTGAATCCTAATTCCGAGCCGGGTTATGATGCAAATGTCACCGCCTCACTTCAGAAGACGGGTGCGCGGAGCATTCGCGTGAATTCAGGGAAGGGGCTGCTCTCTTTGAGACTTGTGCCACATTTGTTTTTCTTCGCTCCCTTGCACGGCCACATCTTCCACAATGGAATATCTAATATCTAATGGATATTCTCTTTATAACTAGACGACAAACAATACATTCCTGAGACCAAGTTTCATTAATAATGTGGGTGGAGGTTTCTGTTCCTCCGGCTTTTTCCGTTGCTAGTAAAAGTAATGAGGATTTCTTTCCCGACGAGTCCTCCACAGTCGTTGGCAAGAAAATAAAATCCCTCACCTCCAAAACTAAGATAATAAGTCCATCTAATCTCTTCCCACTTAGTCTTTTAACATTCCTGTGACCGAGATGCTGATGGAGATTGTCGGTCCTCGCAAAACGAATCGAGAATTTCTTCTGGGGTGTCCTCTACCACATTCGTTGAATATGATACTGTTTCTGGCATAACTTTGTGGAACTCATTCATGATTACACATAGAAATAAAAATTTTGCAATTCCATTCCACATTCGTTGAAGTCGGTGAGGAAATACACCTCACACCCGAAACAACTTAACAATCATATGTAAAAAAACAAGGTTTGGTAACCGTGGTCTTTATTCGATTACCGGGAAACCGGTCACTAGTTGACTTCGGTTACAAGGTAACCAGTTGCCTGGTAACCAAGACAAATTCCAGTTACCAGGCAACCAAAGTTCACTGTGGAGGCCGTCACTTGGTGGAAATCTTTTTTTTTATCTTTTGTGGAAATATAACAGTTATTTAAAAAAACCATCACTCTACCAGGTAACCGTCCAGAATTATGGTCACGTGAGGTTACTGTTACTAGTAAACGCATCCGGTTACCAAGACCTGATAAAAACCATCGAGATAAGATATCAGCAGATCTATCCCTTCCACAAGGGGGTCTCTCGAGTAACCAAGACGAGGATGGAATACCGGACGTGGCGTTGGAAAAATAAGAGCTCGTGAGCTTATTTGCTGGACGACCCCCTTGCACTTGTTTTCGCACCAGGAAAGTGAATATTGTACAAATCTGCGCCGTTAGAGTATTTAACGAGTACACTCCAGCACGGCCCCCCGCGCTCCTCTCGGGAGGTCCCTCGCCCCCCTCCCCTCTTCCTCCTCCTCCCTGCCGCCGCCTCCGCGCCGCAATCGCCCGCGCGCGATGCCGCTTTACCCCGCGGGGGGACGCTCCCCCGAGAGTTTTTCCAATCGCGACCAGTTTCGAGAGCGGCGGGAGATAGTGGTTGCCGCCGCGATAGGCTTCTGACGAGTTGCGCGATCGCCACCTTATTATTATGGCCTGTGAAAAAAAAAATAAAAACCACAATTCGCCCCGTCGTTCTTCCACGTATGCACTTCTTTTTCCTTTGGATAGCTGACCCACATCCCTCTCGCCTACGGCTATTATCGAATAATAGACACGGATCCCATTTCCTCAAAGAAACCCGTCGCCGTCTTATTCTAGTGTTGAGTTTATCGTAACTCGACGGTTCCATTTATGCGGTTCGTCGAGGAAACGCCCTCTCTATCCCGTTCGAAGTGGCGCAGTCGGATTGCAGTAGAGCGTATCGGGTAATAAACTTGGCAGGAGTCGCGGATGAGTTTTCGGAACTGTGCTGGCATGAAGTAACACTGTACTAATACTGTTAATTTAAAAGTAAATGTTGATTGATCTTGCTCCTGCATGACATGTATTTTCTTTTTCCATTGAAATATTAGCATGTAAATAGTTGCTCTCAATGTGAATTACATCTAATAGATATATGCATGTGGGAATGCATGCCTGGTGATGGCTCGCTCACCCCCCCTGCCACACGCTCTTGCGGCGGCATGCAAGATATCACGTAGACGCTGACGTGCCGACGACGCGGTACGCTACTCCGTGATCAATAAGCCGTTTATATCGGATGACACCCTTCGGTGATGAAAATTCACTATTCATTTTGCTTCCATTACTCTGTAGGGACTTTCAATTGTTTTACCACGTCAATATCTATCGTAAAAGTCAATGTTTTACGTCAGAGTCTTGATTTCCAAAATGGTAGGGGGGAAACGACTCCCGGAGCGGTGGACACATGGTGGTATATTAGGAAGTCGAACACAAGGTACCGGTAGTGGGAATCATACCACATAAGGGATGAGGATGAAGTTTTAAAGTCGCTCTGGAAGAAGTGCTTGGAAAGCATAATGTGCATATTGGAAGTGGTAAGTGCCAAGAAAGAATCTTGGCGATTTAGTCTGGAGGGGAGCCCACTGACACCGCAGTGATAATGCATGCGTTCAATCACTCAGATGGGGAAATAGAGCTTAATAACTAGTTAAGACTCACTTTGGAGAAAAAAAGGCAAAATGAAGTGTCATCGGAGGCTTGCAAGGGAAGTTTGCGCCGATATGAGATTAAAGCCCGTTACTCACGACGCCATTTCTGGGGCCAGAAATAGTACTACCGTTTGCATGAAGTTTGTACACACGCTACCAGAGGTTGATGCCATAGATTGCATGAAAATGGCGGACACATCAATATATACAATAAAAATAATGAAGTACGTTTTAAATGGAAATTAAAAAGAATACTAACATAAATGCTCTTTTCAGGTGATCGAGATTCGCACGGTACTCGACTAAAAATTCTTCAACGCGTGTCACACACTATTTCATTATTAGATTTAACTGAAATATGAAAGTTACATATACGATAAAAATAATGAAATACATTTGAAACCGAAATTAAAGAGAATAATATAAATACTGTCCTTAAAAAGTTGAGATTCTCACGGACGATTACTAACAATTTCATACTACATTTTGCACAATATTAGTGATAACTAAAATATATTAATTTTTCATCAACATAAGTGATAAAATTAATGAAGTACGTTTTAAATGGAAATAAAACATAATACTAACCTTGAATGATGTTTTTTTAGTCGCCGAATCTCACTTAAACTCTCACAACTGGTACAATAAAAATGGCGGAAATAGAATACATTCTATCCTCTGCAACTGGCAGGCAACTACTGGTTCCACCTCCAGATGGCAGGGAATTTGCTATGACACAAGACGCAAAGTATGGCTGGTAATTTCTTATACCATTTATGGCCCAAGAAATGGCGTCATGTGTAACGGGATTAAGTCGCACATGTAGAAATCATGCGGAAAGTATGCATCGAAGAACTCTATCAAGCACCAGAACCGCTGGAAGACGGCTTAGAGGCGCCTGGGGAGAATATAAGATGGAGGAAGGCCACCGTGTACCGGAGATACGAAGAAGCGAATTCAACCAGAAGAGAGCTGTGAAAGACCTGAAGAGAAAAAAGGCGAAAATGGAAAGAACATGGAAAAATCAATCGGCCAATTGTCAAGGCAGTTGAGCCTAAGGATATACTCTTCGTAGAAATCAGACAGAGTTTGAACTGCTAGAAGATTTCGAGAAAAGTTTTACTTTATAGTAAATATTTTCCGGTGTGACTGGGTGGAACTGTTTTATGGTTATAGAAAAAAACACTGTGTAATTCCACATTGACAAATATTTTTAAATACGACCTAGGTTTCGTCGGAGGGCGACTTCATCAGGTGACCATCGCCTGATTTATTTCTATAACCAAAAAATTTTTTACGGACATAATACGGAAGAAAATACTGACCGACAAAGGCGGGGTACATCACATTGAGCCTGGATCTAAAACGGAAAATCTATTTGAATTTTAAAAGAAAGACAAATAATGCCGAAGGTTGCTTAAAAAATGATGCAAGATGTTGCACGTTGCAATTTTGGATTTAGAGAAGACCTTTCATAATGTGGAATGGTTCAAGATGTTTGTATCCCTAGGGTTGGAAAATATTCCAGAAAAATAATCCATCGTCATCACAGGTTATCAAATCGAAGATTGGTTTGTAGCAGCTTTTCTGCTTCATCTGCCAAACCAAACTTTTCATACCTTACTATTGACTAATTATACCATTCCATGTAACTCTCCATTGCTATGTGTCTCATACATCATCCTCGGCCTATCTCTATGGTTCTTCCGTCTTAATTACGTCCCTTTCCAATGCAGCTTCAGCCAACTGTATAAGCCCAATCTGTCCCTGCTAGTCGGAACTGTCTACTGCGACGTTTCGTATAGTATCATCATAAGCTTAGAGTCCGAGTACCAGTTTGTCATGTAGCAGTCCTCCAACCTAAACTGTCACCTGTCAACTTCATCATACCTTCGCAGGATCTATCTTTATCATTTTCCATTGTTCTTATATTACAGGGTTCTTCCCTCCCATGATCCATTGTTATTATTACGAGATACAGTTGAGCCCGAAACTTTGTGGAAATCCATTGCAAAAAAAATTAAAAATACTTTGCTTTTACACCGAAATTTCGGTGGAAAAGCAAAGCATTTTTAATTTTTTAATTTCATTATTTTCACCAACTATAAGTGTCTCAACTGTAGTGTCTCAATATGTCCTATTTTAAAAATACTCTCTTCATAAGGTTCTCTATGCTGGCTCTTCGGAATACTTCATTGGTTCTTCCTTATTGGTTAACATATGAAGGAGGTACAACTTTTGGGACGGTGCTCAGCCGCCTTTATTGATCATTCGTCCCAATTTGTTAGTCCTATGTTTGGTTTTACTGTAGCAGCTCTCCAGGCTATCCTGTCTCCGGCCATCCTCTTCATACCTTTCGTAGTTTCTAACTCAAACACTCTCCATTATCTGTTTCTCATATGGCATCATTGGCCTACCTCCAGGGTTCTCTTCCTCTTAGGACCCCTTCAAATAGGGTTTTTACTGAACTATCATGCTTCAAGATGCATACTATTGGCTTCCCTCTTCTTTGTAATAGAGTTATAATGGGTAGAGTGAGCCTCCTGGCTGCGCAGTAGAGAGAAAGCTGTTACATCAAGGAAACCACGTAACTTTTCCTCGTGGCATGCGATTGGTTTAAACGTAAATTTCATACTGCATGATGAACCATTACACACTTATTGCTGTACACTGTAATAGCAAATTCAAAATTTAAGGAACACAGGATTTCATATACAAACAGGGAAATCACAAATTTTCCATTCTTAAAGGACCCACAGAACTTTAGAAACATTGTGACAACAAAGTCTTACTCAAGTTTACGACGACAATATTATACAATCAAATAAAGACATGAAGAAAAGCACAAAAAATTAAAATTAAATTTAAAAACGATATGTGATGGCCCTATTATTGGATTAGGGTTGAGTTATTCCTTGAATAGATTGCTCACTTGGGATTTTACTCCTACGAAACTCTTAATATAGATAAATAAGCAAAATATGTAACCATGAAAGAAATGTCATATCGCCATGGAACAACTAATTATGTTCCTTGATCTTGACTTTAGTCACGTGAGAAATTATTTCACAATGCGCAGAAACCAAAACTAGCTCTACCTATTATTATAACTCTATGTTCTTTGTCCTCTCTTCATAGTGTTTTCCTTCTTTTTCACTTATCCGCAAGTATTAGTTCATTTATTTTTAGATACAGAGAACAATAGAGTGTATCAATTCAATAAAAAATATAATTCATCTATTTTATGGTACCATAGCCTGTAAAGTTTTGCTTAATTCAAGCTGGTACGGTGCTTTTGCTCCAGGACGGGCATGGGTTTGATTCCATATTGATGAAGTGATCAAAGGCGTATTGAACGAGTGGTGGAAATGTTAGAAGATGAATCAGGACGTACAAAAGAAAACTTTCATTAAAATCTCGGAATGCCCGAAAATAAATATATGTAGATAAATAAGCAAGAAAAAGAATTAAGAAAATAATGGCCCAAAATTTTTTATTCAAACTCCTTCTTCATTACACATTTTGCTTGAGATTTTTAATATATTAACCGTTGCCATGTGGATTAACGTTGAACATTAAAAAAAATCAATCGTTGTGATGACTAGGTCTAAGAAAATTATTTTTTTGGTTTGCTCAACCTGAAAACATACTATTTGCGTCCCTAACCGAGGCTCCGTTTATAGTTAATAACTATGTAAACAATTTTAAATCAAATCAATTTCGAATGAATCATATTTATTTCACCATATTTTAATAGATTACAAAATTTGTCAGCTCTACGATCAAACGATATGCAGAATTTCATTAATTTATCCCACCTGAGGCAGAAAATAACAAATTTGGCCCATTGCGACGATAACTGTGGATATAAAAAATTGAATCACAAGACTTTGATAGTTCCCAAAGACCTTGTCCACATCCTGTAAAAATACCTTATCATTTTTACAAACTAAGAGTGCAGAAGCGGATCTGAAATTGTGTATGATTTTAGCTAAATAAAAAATTATATAACTTTCTGTTTAACACAAATACGAAGCATCAACTTCCGGATCGGAAAATTAATTATGATCCGCACAGCTCAAAAAATATCCTTCCAAAGCGGTTAGTCCCGAGGATAATATTTTTTTATCTACGTGAAACGTTATTTATGTTAATTAAGAGCTGAAGTTCTCACATAATGTATATAGAAAGTAGAACTTTATGTTGCTTTTCATTTCATTTCAACTTGTGCAAAATTAATTTAACCCGATCCTGCAGAAGTAAAGCTAGCCGGTGGTTAATCGCTGGAAAGCAGAGAGGTACGGTGGCGGGGACGGCTCCACGAGCATCAACCACGCGCACTAAAAAACTGAATGCGGAAAAAATTCAAATCGCTGAGCGCTGGAAAATTTGATGATATCTGGTCTCATAAAAGTCGTAGAACCTAAATTTTATTAATATGGAGTACCTAAAAAAAAAACAAAATTTAAAACACAAGCATATTCTTCCTTTATCGATATTGGAAACTGGAAACAACAGCCATTTCTTGTGCCGTATTCATTCATAACCAAATTAACACATAATGAAAACGTTATTTTTAGTTTTTTTGGTAGCTAAACTCATACACTCACCTAGCTGATTTTTCAAAACCAAAATATCAAAAATAATTGGGTACGGCTCACATATTATTTATATTATCCTTCATTAAAGTGCTCTTGGGATTAAATTTTTGATTGATTTGATTTCGCAGAAGATGTTGTCCCCCGCGAACAGTAGGTAATTTTTCCCACCAGTGGGATAAATAAATAAAACTATGCGAAAACGGTAGCATGAGCATCGAGTTTTTGTACACTCTAAATCATGGCGTATCATTGATGATTCATGTATAAATTGATTGCATATAAGCTAACAATAATGACAAATCTCTGGTTGCGATTCGCGGGGATATCTAGGATTCTGTTTATTGATATAAGATTTTTATTTGTAAACCGATCTCAGTAGACAGTAGCTTATTTTGTTTATCCTGTCATTCAATGCATTTCGTACGCACCATATATTCCTTTAAGTATTTTTTCAGATATTTCTACATAACATTCAAAATTAAATATACGTAAAATATATCATATGTATAACATATGTATATGGTTATATATATATATACATATATATATATATATAACACAGAGCATTCGACATTTAATCGGAAGGTCCCGTGTTCGATTCCCGGTCATGGCATATTTTTTCCGTGAAATATACTATGCCCTTGTGTTCGTATTTATATGTTTTCCTATCCTGTTTTCCAATTCCTATCCCAGATAATATATATATATATATGTATATGTTCGAACACTAGTGGAACGTACAAAGACACAGGACACAAAGAAAGAAACTCACAGTGGTGAAGAATTTTCGGTGGCACTACCACCTTCGTCCGTTCAGGAGAGAATCGTTTCTCTCGTGAGCGGTGGAAAGTGGTGGTGCCACCGAAAATTCTTCATCACTGTGAGTTTCATTCTTTGTGTCCTGTGTCTTTGTACGTTCCACTAGTGTTAGAACATATATTAGTCACATTGTGAACCTTTTTCAAGTGATTATATTATATTTTATATATATATATACTAGTTCCACCTTTTTCACTTTTTGAAAACTAGGTTTTCGGTGGAAATACCAGTAATATACTGTTAAGTCTTATCCTTAAGTTAAAATCGGCTGCAGTGGACGCACGTTGTATCATGTTGATTGACCCTAAATGTCGGATGTTTTCCTTGATATCTTCCAACTATTCATTCCCCTTGTGGGGGTTGTGTGGTGAATATTGTGTATGTATAATAAGTATTGCGCATTAATATTCGTTCCAAATAATGTATTTGTTTTACTTTGTAAATCATCAGTTGGGTCGCGACATGTCCCCTCCCGACCCTTTGAGGCCCCTCCTTAGCCGTTTTCCCATTCCATCCCGCGACAGTCCCTCGTGATCGTGACGTCATTTGTGGAAACCCTCGGCATTGTCTCGCAAAGCATTCCGTTTACTATACCAACACCCTCTTCCCCCATCTCCTTCCTTGATTATACATCCCGTCCCATAATCCCGGCCCATTCTCCTCTCCCAAACCCTCGCTCCCGACTCTCTCCATCCACACCGCATCCGCCCGTCGATCCCTTGACCCCCCGCCACCCACCTACTCACTCTCGGAACCCCCCCTCCCTTTCCTTCTCCCACTCTTCATTCCGCACATATATATTCCTCACACCCTTGCCGCCCACCTTTCCCCTCTCCGACGACCTCTATCCCCCCTCCCGCTCTCTGGTCCTCCCTCCCACCCCCCCCCCCCCCCCCCCCC
>WURS02059797.1:0-10710 GCA_011762765.2 Rhinocypha anisoptera | reverse complement strand
CGGCGATGAAGACAGCTGTGTAAGGCTCGTGTCTCCGAGATACGTACTAGTTGAGTTAGATACGATGGTAGATGAGGGGTGTGAGCTATTGGCTCTGAAATAAGATGGGAGGATATACCTATAGTCGATAAAAGCGGTGAACTCGAGATTTATTTCCGATACGGTACGCTGCTAAGCCACTCAGGGACTCTAGATCACCAATAAGGAGACTTACCACTGTACCGTGCCGGTTTGATTCCTAGCAGGGAGTCTCTTAGTTCTCCTCTTATATTGGCTAAAGGTTCCTTTCTTTAATCCCATGATATCTTGTGATTCAAAATATTATGTTGGTCAGAGGTATTTTACAAATAGGTCTAAAATTCGTACTCTAAAAAGAATTAATGTTTATATTCCTGTTGGCAGCTCTGGGTTTTCTCTATGGGAAGTTTCGTAATTACACCAACCGCCGAAATACTTAAAACACCTAAAAAACAAATAAAATATTTTCCTTGATTTAGCTCAGGTTAAGTTAACTCATTTCCTGGTATCGAATTGGGTAGACATTGCTCTAGAACTTTTAAATGACTCCACGAGTCCCCGGCAGCTAATCCACGATAGAGGCATCACTATTATGCGTGGCGATATTCAAAACTGTTGGGCTTTTGTTTTCGAAACACCCATTATCGACCGTGGTACCATGGATACGCAATGGTTTCGGATTATTCTGTTACCTCGTTACGCATCTTTGTCGATTTTAGCTCACTTGTATGATAAATAACTGCGTTTCAAATTTTCGCTGCGCTTTTGTTCTTGTGAAATGCCTCGGCTACTGATAGGGCCATTGTCGCATTATGAAAATATTTGATGGCTACTAAACGATCCCAAGAATTTTTTTTCTATCCACCCCGTGCGAATTTGAACGATGGCAAAGGTGGGAGAGAAATGCTCGGGCGAACGAACGGGGGTTGGATCGGTGATCCCCCGGCCTCGACTCCGGCGGGGCCTCTTGTGCGAGAGGCAGAGGGAGAAGAGGGTTGCTGGTGTGCTCAGCGCTTTTCGTGATCACGGGACCGTTGATGTTCGCAGCATCAACTTCCCCTCTCCACCTCCTTCCCTTCCTTTCCGCCACTGTTTGTACGATAGGTGGATGATGCGTGCGTGTTCAACGAGTCGAGAGGCTTTGAGGCGCTCCATGCTCTCTCCCTCTCCGGTCCATTGCTCCCGTTTGCGCGATCCCCTTTGTTGTTTGTCAATGCCCAGACAAATCGCCGCTTCGTGACCGCCGGGGATTCGCGCTCCGCCAACCGGGAGAAAAAATATCCTCTTCCAGAGTAAAACGTACATGCAGCAGGATCAGAGTTTTGAAATCTCGCCGAGCATTGTGGGAATTTTTTCCAGTCTTCATTCGAAATGACTGCATACCTCTTAAGAAGGTTGGATAGTAGAATGAAAGTCATGTCACATTTTCACATTTTGATTGACCATAGGAGAAAATATGTCTATTTAAATTTGTTAACAGAAACGCATAGTACATTACTAATTTGTGCATAAATCGCTGTTGAAAGTTCATGAAATAAATGTTGAGATTGGGCGACAACTACGAGAGAGCTACATTATCACATCGCAGAGCCATGTTATTTTTATAGATAACTGTTATTAGATACGAATTTTCCCCACGAATAAAACACCTCCCTCTCTCAGTTTTTTGAGATATTAACTTTTTTTTTGCAATTGTGGCAGATGAAATGCGTTAGTGTGTTAAAAATGGCGTTGCAGTCGTCCCACGTTTTTATCAACGCTCTAATATGCGGTTTAATTGAAATTCTTTGTTAACTCAAAAGCGGAGTCTATGTTGAAAAAGTGAAAACAGAAATGAGAAATGCCAACTTAAGGAAAATCAAGGACTAACCAGATTGGTATAATGTGAAACCACGAACCGAATGCCACACCACACATCAATTCCGTCTCACTCACATCACAGACAACTTCCGTTTATATGCCCCTAACCTAAACTCATTTCGGCGTTTCCGGATTTATTAAAAAGGAATAATAATGTAATAAATAATATAATAAATTGTGTTCGAGGGATTATTCTAAGCTAACTTTAAATCTTAATATTCTGGTAGTTGGTAATGACGTAAACAGTATATAAATTCATTTTTATATTAAGCACAGTCATGATTTTGACTCAATTTTCAGACTGAGAAAAGTATTCATTAAAAACACTTTAGCACGAGCACTTTGCGACTGTAGTGTGAAACTGTTTCTCTGTGACTGAGAAGACATTTTGCGAGTGATGGCAGTATTTATCGTATTCACCGTCGTGCAAGCATATCCAAATATCTCTACGGTTTTTACTCATGGGGTCGTTCTAGCCAACCTCCTTAAGCTTCAAGAACGTATTTGTTATTTGTTCGCAAAATCTGATATTACTATTATCTTCCTCTATCTTATTCCGTTGGGCTTTGCGGTAAGGGAAGATTGCGCTTACGTCGGAGGAGATGAATGGGTGTATAAAGTGATTTCAGGGGAGCTAAAGATTCCGCCTGCTCGAAGAAGTGTGTGTTTCTTTCCCTCGTGGTCTATAAAGCCCTGAACGGATTGCATGAGCTTTGAATGTCGACCATGACTAGCTTCCTATTGGTGGTGGAATGCGTTTCGAAGTACAAGTTGGCATTAAAAAAATCCGGCAACCTCCAGACCTGAGGTCGCCGAGTTTTCGAAAATTTCGGGATTTCTAGGGTTTTATGTGATTTCTATATTCGATAGAAAATCACAACCAGCACAGACCCTTTAAAGAGAGAAGATTGAACACAAATGAAAATCAAACGAAATTTTAATGTTCATTCACTAAATAAAACTGTTTCCAACATTACAGTTTTGATTACAGTTTTACTTACAGTTCAACAGAATTTTAATTGAAAAATATCCTTAGAATTTTCAATCGACTAAATAAAATAGTCCCTCAGAACGTTAATCATAGCCATCTGCCGTAACTTCGAAAAGAAGCTATATAGCAGCTGGTATGTCGGGATCACTGTCTTCATCATTGGCGGTGTCAACATCCTTAGCAGCTGGAACAGCTTCAACTGGTGGAGGAAACGTTGACTTTGATGACGGCACATTTGGTTGACTCTAAGTAGTTGATGGTATTGGATTATCGAATGCGGACGCAAAGCATGGACACGAACGACGCCTGCAGCAAACGTGGCGCGCTAACGCGATAAAATTGAAAATGCTTTCCGAAATCCATGCCGGAGAACTGAGGGAACCGGATTATCGATGTCCCGATTTTTTCACGTCCATACATAAAATGATCGCCTAATATTATGCTAATACTATTAAAATGGATCACGATTGTAGGTAATAGATCCGGGATTGGTTTCTATTATCTCTCAAAGGTATCCCATTACCTACCAATCTCTTCATGCCTTAGTAGTGTTCCTTACGCTAATGTTCCCCAGGAAATTTTTCTCCAAGGCCCTCCTGTCAATCCATTCCACCTACGATCCCTTCCAACACGGTCGTTGTTATACACTAATGCCTCAGTACGCGTCCTATTAATTGTTTTCCCTTTCTTTTTGTGGCTGTATTCCGTGAAGTTTCTTTTTTTGTCAACCATTTCAAGTCCTTTTTCATTGGTCATTTTGTCAAACCGTTCCATGGTCAACATATATTCTGTTAGACCACGTTTCCAATGGTCCTGATTATATTTTCTCTGCCGCTGTTGTTATTCGTCAGCATACATAGTTACTCCCAATATTTATACTTTTCTATGGATAGTATACTAATGTAGGGCTAAGGGTATTCACAGTAGATATTTGTCTCGTGTAGAAGAGTGCTTTATTCGAATCTATATTTTTCGATGAAAAAATGAATTTATTCATGCTTCGTGTATACTTCTAGCCTACACATACGAGTTATATACCTGAGGATCGTAGCTTTCCGTCAGGGTTGACGTTTTTCTCCTGGTTATCTTGTAGTTTGCAAACGAGGCGCACAGAAAGAGATGAATATTTATATGGGCATCCTGCTATTACTAAGAGGATGATTTTTTACTTTATAACGTCGAGTTTACAGCTTCGATCCGAGAATTTTAAACTTCCGAATTACTTGCGTTTTTAGACTATATTCGACAAACAATTTTTGGTGCAGAAATTTGGTTTTTATAATTACCACTATACACAAAATCTCCTTCGTGGTTCTTTCATTACAGGTGTTTTGGCCCAAAAATATTAAAGCTCTTTATCCGGGATAATTTTGTTTCTCCCTATTTTAATTTTACAACTATTTTCCGTAATTCGACTGCAGTCCGTAATCACATTAGTTTTATTTCTGTTTGCCCTCTGATTGTGCTTTCTCATTCCCTTCTCTATGCAGACTAATGCTCTCATCAAATCCCTTTTTCCTCTGCAAACATGGTTTTTGTCATCTGCTAATCTCAGTTCGTTAATGATGCCCCTCTTTGTCTTTTGCGCGTTGCCTTTTATCTTCTCTTTGATCTCGTACAAATGAGTAGACTTGTTCTCAGGCAGACACCAAAAAGATACCAAGAGGGAGTTGCCAAATTTATTCAGCTTTTGTGATAAACGTGTACCTTTCAACATTCTCTGTGCTACAATCAGTCCCTCTCTGATAGTCTAGGAAAGAATAGAAATTACGTTTTATTATTAATTTAGGGATTTAGGATAAAAACTTAAGAACATGAGGGATGAAAATCTTTCAGTATATATATTTGGAACTTAACAGACTTGAAAGCACACGCTGAAATAAATGGCAAGAATTAAAATACTAGATGATCCCATACATTAATCTAAAAGAGAAAAATTAGAGCAAGTCGAATCCTTCACCTACCTAGGAAGAAAGATGACTTGGGATGGAAAAAGTTCTACGGATATCAAGTGTAGATTAGCTCAAGCTAAGAAGCCATTCATGGCGAAGAGGCAACTGCTATGTTCAACTAATATAGCACTCGAAACAAGGAAGCAATATGTGAAAACGTTAGTGTGAAGTATGGCACTCTATGGATCAGAGACATGGACCTTTGGGAAAGCAGACCATAGAGAAGCAAGTGAAACATTGTGCTGGATGAGGATGCAAGAGTTAGGAATGAGGTAGTGTGCAGAAGAGCGGAGGAAGATAAGACAATTGGGATCACTATAAAGAAAAAAAGAACAAGGTGGATAGGACATACCTTGAGGAATATTGAATTCGTGAAGAATATAATAGAAGGGGATGCCCCGCGGAGAAGGCCGAGGATCATATATACACTGTCTATAAGTATATGGGACAAAATTCTAAGATACGTTAGAAAGAACTACCAAGGGATAAGAAAATTAGCACTAGATAGGTAAAGTTGGAGGGCTGCAGTCGACCACTCTTCGGATTGACGAACTAATGATGATATATATGCGCATTGAATCCCGCTTTAGAATGCTAATCCTTTCCGCTGTGCCGATTTTAATGTGAATGTGAACTCGAATGATTTAATGAATGACGATGTGAATGATTTAATGTAAAGTGAACTCGATTATACACCGATTCCCAGTAATAAGTTATTGACAATCTGTGCACCGGGTAATGGAGGTATCGCATTTATGGCCACAAACTCTGAGGGATAATAAGTCATATTTTGAATAATGTATTGTTCAATGGATAACCAATTACTGATGAGCTCAATAGTTAGTTTTCGTAATGTGACCGACGATCTCCTTAATAAAGTACGCCGTAAAGTAATTTCATCGAATTGTGAACCCGTGGTAAAGCGATGTCATATACACACTCCATATTTTCAAATGTCATTGATTCTCTGAATACTTTCGTAAAAGAGGGTAAAGATTGGTATCATCCAAAATATATCTTATTTATATTCTCATGGCGTCAAAATCTTCAAACCGTCACCTAAATCACGAAGTCTGGGTATTTCGTGCTAATGCTTATCAGCGCCCTTGCTTGATGTAAATCATTATTAAGGGGCTTTCCGAATCCATTACTTGGATTGGACCATGAATAGAGAAATACATAAATAACCCGTTGATAATTTATTGCATGAAATGATACAGCATCTTGAAATCAATGTTCATCATCATAATTTTAGTCAATAATTACTTGTATCAAAACACATTTCTTAAGACAACGTAATACCAGGAAAGAATTGTTTTTTAAAGGCTTTTTAAATCTATAAGAATGATATGAATCTTTTTATTTTTGAAATAATTATAATGTTGACCTGTTTCTGATCACATATTCAGAGAACTCTAATGTTAAACGAAATACAATTAGTTATAAATACTATTAGTTATAAAGGGTAATTATATATTTTTTTGAAAATCTTGCTTCCTTGTGAGCATTAGTTTATCGGATTCAATGAAAGTAACTCACCTAGTGTGTTTTACAGGGGCTAATCTGGTTCATTGCCTGGTTGTCACAATCAAATCCGAATTTTAAAACGATGATGAAGCGGATGATTATATATTTCTATCTTAACCTATTCGTACGACTAAAGTAATAACATTGTCATGAACTTTGCCCTAAAAAAATAGAGGCATAGATTTGAATGCTGTATACCCATCTGGGCACTGATTGTTATCATCATTTCCCTTTTTTTTACTAATTACACTTTGATGCATATATACGGTACATCAACATTCAGTCGTGAGCTTTAATTAATATCATAAATTCGATTGAAACTAATGCATTTCCTTCCTTAAAAATCTAATGAAATATGAAAATATAAATAAAAGAAGACGTTATGACATAGGAGTTATATAATAAATATATTAGCCAAATATCAAAAAGAAAACATAAAAACAGCAATTAGGAGAAAACAATGAAACTGAAATGAAGAAAAAGATAGAGTTAATTTTATAATGATAAGAGAAATATGATAGTGGGGTTTTTGAAGATAAAAGGAAAGTTATTCGAGTAGAATATCGTTAATTCTAAAAAAATTGAACCGTGGTAACTGAATCACGAACAGTTCACGGATTCCATCGGCTTGACCCGAATATCCAACGCCTCCTTATCGACCCCGTTAGTGATTTATATGGATCCATAATTTCTTTTGAGTCTCCGTAACGAATATGAAAACTTATACAGAGCGACTATTGGCATGGATGTGGAAAAAGTACTACATTCACGCTAATGCCCGAAAGTCCGTATTCATCTCCTTGCTCACAATGGAAATATCGATTCGACGGTTTGACAAAAGGTTGATGACGAACCCATGGGGAGAAAGGAAAGTATATCAGTCCCCCAGGCCGACCTGGTGAGCTACATTCGCCTTCGAAAAGAAGTCTGGTCACAGAGATGGGATCCAACGGTACGGGCTCAAAAAATATTTTTTTTACCAGTATCTTAACCTCTCGGCCTTTTGTCATTTGAATTATTAAAATTTCCATTTGGAGAAATTATTTCACAGATAGACTTTCACATCAACGTACGATATAACGAATGCTGTGATTTACGGTATATGGTCTTCACGTGGCACTGGAAGGAGGCACTGTGAATCCCCACCAATGTTCGAACGAGAAACATTTCTCATCTTCTCTTATTTCATCCTCAAACGAACGAGAACCAAAACAGATGCATTGTTATCTTTCACTTATGTCACAGTTCACTCCGTTGAAATAATAAATTACGGTTTTTTTAGAAATTTATTTATTTTTCATTTCAGAGATAGTCTTGCGCTTAATTTGGTGGAATGTTTTCATCATGAAGGAACAGCGGAGGAAAAAATACTCGTTGCACAATTTGATATTTATTTACACGATCCGTGTTTTTGTTCTGTAGCGCTTCCGTGTACAACGTAAGCGGAAACTGAACTGAAAATGTTGTCATTGCTTCGTCTATCGCAGGAAGTGCAGTACACACGACGCATGCATAATCATTTAGGACTAAATCAATACCCTTCATGCAAAACATTCAACAACGCAGGATCAATGTTAGAGTTTATAGGAAAGTGTGACACGCTTGCACAAGACCTCTATCTGCGATGCCTCTTACAATTGCGACCATATCTGTTCGATACTCGATTAGTTTAGTCTTATGAGGGAAAAATTGAATTTATTTCTTCTACAGTATACTTCTCTGATTTTAAGTCCGTGGTCTGAATTACCGTATTAAGGGTGGGGGTGGTTACATGTCTTTAATCTTTTCGCTGAACTGGTTTTCTTCAAATTTACAAAGCAAAATAAACACATATTTAAACCTATTCTGTGATTGAGTGACTCCCTGCCTCTTCAATATTTATATCTAAATATTGTGGAATTCGACTTGGTGTTTCATCATAAGCAATTTTAAATAAAATGTTTCGTATTTATTTTTTTGTGACTGAAATGGATTTCTGTATTAAATGGTGTTAGCCTCAACCTTATGGAACTTCATGATCAAGAAAGGCAAGAAAGAAAAATCAGAAAAAAAGTAAAGTCGACATATTCAGGTGTCGACTGTTCACCGAAACTGGTCGTTTAAATAAAATATCGTGGACTTACAAAGTATTTATTTGTCTTCTATCTTCGACGTAGAGCGATGTGTTTGGGCCACACTTCGAATGTATTTATATTCAATAAACAGCTGTTACATTCTTCGTGCATCGTTATCATATTCCATGGGGACGTACGAGCTAAGAATTTTCCTTTTCATCGATAGTGAATCAGTTACACGTATCGAGTAAATAATACCAGTTATGCAAATTTCATGACGAGGAGAAACGACTAAACTTCGACTAAATCCACAATATAGATTTATTGAAACGACTGGTTTCGTCGAACATTCGACATCTTCATATGACTCCCTCACCTAAAGATTCCGACTGTTCGACGAAACCGGTCGCTTCAATAAATGCATCGTGGAATTACAAAGTTTGGTGGTTTTTCTTTATGCTAATTTAATTATTTTTGACGCCATGCGAGTCTTCCTTGCTCTTATTCAAACTATTCATACAAATATCCGTAGATGTAATAGGAACGGTTCTCGAAATGAGGGAGAGCACTTCACCAGTGCAAGCTGAGTGGTTTCCCACGCGAGAAGGGAGACTCGAGCGGTTGAGAGCAGGAGGAAAATAAATGAATGCGGCCAATGCACATCTGTGGATCCACGGCTGAGCGAAGCGACGCCAGGCGGCGAGAAAAGGATGACTAGCCGTTGAGCGTCTGCTGGCGAGTGTGGGTGGAAGAAAACCCCCGGGTGGAAGAGAGCGAATGCGAGATAAATCCAGTGGCTATATTTAAAGGAGCAACAGTTGGGTGGAGGATGATAGGCATTCGAAGGATGCATGTATCAGGCGAGGCAGGAACCACGGCGGACGACAACGCGCACACCACTTGAAACACGTGTTTGGAGGACGTCGGCAAAGTTGAGTTTGGCGGATGCGAGGAGCGAGAGGTGCATCTGGCAAATTCAAGGATGGATGATGATTTAGACGGACTACACCCATGGCCGGGGTAGGATGCGAAACCACGACATTTTTGGTCGGCCGACGATCGCACCACCCACTCGGCTAACCCGACAGGAAATGAATAAACTAAAGTTAAATTGTGAGTTTTTTTATTGCCAGATGGCCGATCTGTCGGCCCTAGGGGCGTGTGCAAAAAGTGCCATGGACCGATATTTCGGCCCCATTTTTTGTTTGATAAATAATTTTTCCTATATTTTTTAGGAAAAAATGTTTAAAAAATATGCTACTGTCCCTGTAAAAGTTTGGAGTTCAAGTAAAATGACGTTAACAAATTGATGTTAATATATACCAGGTGATAGCGGCGGGTATTAAAAGGGTCAATAGAAGGCTACAAATCCTCGGATGAAAAGAGAATATCGTCGATGATATGTGGTGATCACTCGTCGCATGAAATTTAAGAGACACTATGCCACTTAAAAAATTACGCTATACAAATTTCACGTTTGTGAATTGAAAAGATTGCCTCATATCTTTTTTGCAGAACAACTTATGATACGATTAGGCTAGGCAGACTTGGGAGTCTCTATTTCCCCATTGCAAACACTGGGTAGATGTATGATTGCCATGAATGCCACAAGATTATTTTGAAGCAACTCGACAATGTTATTCGCCACAGATGACGACGCGGTCGTTGGCATTTCGGAACCAAACTGAAGATCTTTAGCGGAAATCTAATTATAAAAATTCGCTTATATTCGGTATCCGGGGATTAAAAATGATGATTCGTTATTTGAGTGACAAGACATTAAAATAACCATCCTTCCATCTTTTAACAATATCACCATCAAAGAGGCGCGTGCAAATATGAGACTGCAGATAGTTTGAACATGGCTCCTATGCCTGTTTAAACGATGTAATTACACGCGCAGGTCCATTCAACATGGAACTTGAAAATTGCGAGAACGTTTGCACGACATAAGAACGGGGGTAATTTCCTTGCAAGCATGCGAGCCTCCGCTTTCGTGTTCATTCGTTAGATGCATTTTTTTAATGCGCATCTGCTGGGGAATCAACTCGCGCAAATACTTGCATCGCGAGAGGCAATATCGGAGTCTTGGTTTCCTCTTTCGACTGTACAAGGAAGCAGTGCGGCGGAAGGGTTGGGGTAGGATGGTGGTCGAGGGGGTACGGGGGGGGGGGCAAGAAGGAGGCTTCGTCGTTGCTCCCTCTCCGCCCCCCCCCCCCCCCCCCACCCCCCAAACCGGAGGGGACACCGCCCGACCCCCCGCCCCCCCAAACAAACCCCTTTGCGCCCTTCTCCTGGAAAAAAACGA
>WURS02059786.1:0-10710 GCA_011762765.2 Rhinocypha anisoptera | reverse complement strand
ACACCCTTCAAGATGGCGTCCTCCCTAAATCCGGCCAATTAGGTGCCTAAATGGCGAGTTCGGACGCAGCTTAAAGCTCCCGAAAAATGGTGAGACCTGTGCAGCCAATATTAAACAAGGGAAAGTATACGTTGCAGCGGTCGGGTGGACCCTTACTTCTTCCCCATTTTTCCCTTCCCTGTTTAAAGCCTTCCCCTCTTCGCACGGGAAGGATTTCCCCCTCCCCTCTCTTTCCAGGAGTGGAGCGCGAGGAGACCGTTGCTGGGGATATAAAGCGGGATCACTCACCGGTCCCGGAGAGTATGAATCAACGCGCGCCAAGAAGCTTTCATTCCTTTAAGTTGTGCCGTTACGGAAAATAAAGCGTGTCTTCTACATTAACTAGTGAGGGTTATTGAATGCAAGACTGTATTTAACCGAATGTAAGACGAGTAATTTTTTTCCAAATTTAGCCTCAGAAAAATGTGGGTTCTTCTTTCATTCGGATCGTCTTATAATCGGGTAAATACGATAGCTCTTTTTTGCTTTAGAATCACTCTGCAAAAGCCAGGTGGAGATCCCCAGAAAATAATACTGTAGCTAATATGAGACTGAAAGTTACCTAAAAAATCTATTTTCAGTACATTGAAATCTACAATTGTGGCAAGATTCTGCAGTATATATCCACTTCTTGTCATTTAAAAATATATTATTGGTTAGTATATATAAGGAAAAAATTTCACTCACTCATTGACACAAATTCCAGGGCACTATCGGACCTGAAAAAGTGAATTCAGCAGTAACTGGCGTTATATTGCCTCTGTGTATCACGCCATCACTCTTCATCGCCCTCTACTGATGTTGCTTACATAGGAAGTTTTACCTTTCGACCGAGAAAAGTTAGTTTAGCTACCAATTTCGTGGTTCCCATTTAGTGGCAACGGTTTTTTATCGGTAACCGAATGAAAAACAAAAATATATACTAAATATGGGTTCGTGAACCCTTATAAACACTAATAATTTCCAACAACTCAAGTAAACTAGGTAAATGGATATGTAAAAGAGGTTAGAATAAGAAAACTCTTTGTAGATGCATGATAATCGTTCTTTTATTAAAAATCTGGTGGTACTAGTATTAATATGGCCTAACATGGAACTACCTTTTCTGGTAGTTCCATTTTAAGCCACGTTCTAAGACATTATTCTAAAACCTCTAATGCTAATCCCTTGGCATTAATAAAAATTGCATCAGGAATATATCATAATAATAATATTTTTATTTGCGGGTTGAGGCCAATAGATACAGAAAACAATGAAAGCAGTTCCTTATACAAATGATTTCAATATTGAAGGAAAGTGGTTCATTAACTAATTAGAGATCTTCGGAATTCTTGACAAATTTCGGTAATATTTTTTAAAGAATGGAATTGAATAGAACACTGTCAAAAATTAATTTACCAGACGAAATATTAATATTTTTCTTCTTGCTCAGCAAGATTCAAGAGCCAGAGAAAAACTTAAATAAGAAATCTATGTTTCGAAACAATGGTAACTCCATCGATTTGTATTGTTAAATTATTAAAAACCCGTATAACTACAGGAAATATGCAAGGAAACAGTATAACAAAGAGAAAAGTATTAAATATAAAGCGATGAAATCAAAATCTTGCTGTTTCACCAAACCAAGGTTGAGCATAACTACCAGGAGATTGTCATAATCATCAATAATATACATGATTATGAAATACCACAACCTGAAAAAAAATAAATACACTTATTTAAAATTCATCGCAATTTAAATTAGTGGATAATTAACCCGTTGATATTCACAACATATAATTCATTTTTACAATTGGCAACATTTAAGAATATTATTATTAGATTGACCAAGTTAGCCTAGAGGTAAAGGGCTCGCCGGTTATTTTTTATATTTTTTTAGGTGTTCTATTTGGAGATATTCTTCAAAATACTTATTATTTAATAAAAATTATTATATTTAGACTTTTTTCAGGAAATAAATTTCATCCCGGCTTGAAGTGGATGAGAGGTTTACAACTGTGTCTCGTGGGCCTCGTCGGAGTTATTGGTTGATATTACAAATACAGCTAGTAAAAAATTTCATGTTTTCCAGGAAGTTTCCATACTAGTTACATACATACATATACTAGACCATAGATATAGTCTTATTGTTGTCCTCGAATTACCTACATTTTTATTTTACCAGGCAAAAATGAGAAGTGTTAAATTCAATGTGAGCAATGTTTTATTTAATTTCTGTTTTCTACAAATTTAAGCCATAATATTCGATGTTACTTTAATCGTATGCTTTGTGACGGCATCATTGGGGTAATTTTATAGTTTATATTATTGAGGTTATATTTTTATTTTATTGATTTGTACATTAGAATTTACTTATATTGTGTATTATATTGAAATTTATTTTTCCCAGAAACTTACATTATCCACACCGTTTCATGCATCATGCGAACGTCAAATGTCCTGAGCTTGCTTTCTTTGACAGAGCCGCCAATGATGTTCCTATGGAAAGAAAGAGGATGGAAAATTAAAAAACATTTACTGTAAATTCACACTCTTTGCATATAAACCATATTTGTTGTGTATTAACTTCAAGCTTAAGCTATTTATTAGGATATTCGATATTTTCAGGCAGAACTCTGTGGAAATCCATTTATGAGAAATAAGATTACGTACTACGTATTTTTCCATGTAATTATTTATCTGGACGTGCATAAGTACTATCCAGAGAATGTTTAACGGACTAATTTTAGATTTTCATGTACATTTAGATTTACGTACGTATTTAATCAGAGAATTTACGCAGAAAAATACGCACTACACGTCATCAATACACGTCACCTTCAGATATAAACAAATATCCAGAGAATGTACGTAGAAAAATACTCCGTACGTACATTCTCTGGATAATTTTTTGTGCCTGACGATGACGCCGTAGCGTTGAAACTAGTTGTACCTAAATAAAAAACTTACGGGGAAAATACGTAGTAGTACGCAATTTGATTTCTATTTATTAGGAAATGGTTTTAAATAATTTGGTGAGTACCTAGCGTCTTACATTTACGCGTTTTTATATCCTTTAAATAAAAAGTTTAGTTTTATCTAAAGTTTAACTTTAGATAAAGTGATCTAGGTATATAATGGAAGCCGACTGTTTATTTCCTGTGATTTGAACTGGGATTTTTTTAAATTATATTTTGTTGAATGATGTTATAAATTGCGCTCAAATCCTTGATAGAACACGAAAATGATCCAGTAGAAAGGTAAGAATCACGATATTTACGACACGTGATATCTAGGATGGATTAGGAATTTACTTTTGAGAATTTACTCTTGGCTTTGTTGCATATTTCTCTTGAACCAAGCAATCCAATTTCTCTTTGACGCGAAATAGGGCTCAAATGCAAAAAAAATTAATTCTTATCTCTATTAATTTTGAACAAAATGCATCAAGAAAATTAAGTACTCCAATTACACAGGGTTACTCTTGGATTAGATGACGCTCTGATGATTTCGTTCCAATCATGGATATTTATAAATTCCACGAAGTGAAGTCTGAGATCGTTGACTTTATTCCTTCAAATATGGGAAAATGCTACAGAGTTAATCCTGGGACAGTGTCGCATATCATATGCGTAACTTAAATGTACATTCGTAATTTTTTCAGAAAGTGATAGGAGCGCTGACCTGTAGTGTCATGTGATTAGTTTGATTATATTCCAAATAGTCGCTATGAGATTCTTTTTGCCACCTCTCTCTAATTTTGGGAAAATAACGTTGGATCGATGTGTTTCTCAAAGGTGATTTGTTTTTATTATATTACCTCTAAAAATATTTTAAGACATTATCAGGAACTTGATAAATGATACTACGGATACGGGAAATACAACAAAATCCCCAATATCCTCGCTTCTCAATCCAATAGAAAGATCTAATATTATTTCGAGACATAATATTCAATTATACAAATCTAATTTACACAATAATATTTAGATGGTAACAAAAAGGTTTATCGAGAGATGGGAAACAGGAAAGAGCAAAGTAAAATCTAACGTCACGAACAAGTAGTTGGCTGTCGCGGTGGAGTGCTCCCTGGGACTGAATTGAAGTGGGAGGGGGAAGAGATGGGACGGTATGGGCACTAGAAGCGAAGGTCTATTGTGGTGAGTGTAGCGGAGGAGTGTGGAGGGGAAGAGATGTGATTCCGCCAAGGGAGGAGAGGAGGGCGAGCTGAGAGGTGATTTTACACACACAAACACAGTCACAAATTGCCACAAATATGTGCACACAAAATTTTGCACTTATTAAGAGGTACCAGTAATTAATAAATAATAATATGAATATATATATATATAAATATGGACTTTGTAGAAAGTGAAAAATATCAAAGTTTGGCGTTGATCAAAGGATTTCGCTGGCGAGAACTCCAATTCTAATCTACTCATTCTACCCTGATTATCTACCGTCGCCTGACTGGAAACCCTGATCACTCCCTAAAAAGTACAAAACATACTAATCTCAAACATTGCATAAAATATCCGTCGATTTTTTTTCATATTACAAATATGCTTTTTTGCCAAAAAATTCTTTCGTTTTTCATGCATTGAAACAATTATATGAGACAAGTCTCATGTAAAGCCTACAATGCATCATTTTAGCAATTATAATTATTGATTTGGTATTTTATGAGGTGTCTGCAAATAATAAACTTTATTGACTACATGACATCGATTGCCTTTTTTTCCGGGTTTTAAGATACCGGGGAATATAAAATCTACCCTAGTTTGGCCACATAAATACCGTTAAGAAATATGTTACATTTTTCGTAAATTTCTTAGAGAAAAATCCGCGTCTTATAAGCCAGAAAATGCTGTAAAATATTTGACCGAATATAATTTTTATTTCCATCACAGTGGTTCAATAAGTTTGGCTTGATTTTAAATTTTGAAGAATATTATTGTAAGTCTGGCTTATATAATGTTTTTTTTTTAATTCTAACCATCTTGTCGAATTACGAGTGAGTGGACACAAATTTCTAACTAAAAATATCTAAATTTCAAAATTCACATTTTTAATGGGTTTACTGATTCACTTGAATCTATATAAAAATTGAACACAGATGTCAAAATTTTATTGTAATGAATGAAGTTCTAGCATATGGTTGTTTCTTATTATCTCAATGATAGTAATCCCTGATACTTTAAACTCACGTGTCAAGAGTGAAAGTTGCTAGGAATTTTTAATCTCAGCTAAACATTAAAACTGCGTAAGGAAATCTAGGTTGAAGCTATACAGGAGAATTTTTGAAAAGTCCGTTTTCTCTTGGAAAGCGCTAATCTAACTCCACACGGTGTGCCCATTCTTCGCCGCGGAAGTCCAAGGATAGTGATGAACGGGGATAGTCCCAAAAGTACGCGACCTAACGTATAAACGGCGGTTGTTGTTTGAAAAAAATTACTGTGTTCGAAAGTTTCAACCTTATAAAGGTCAAGTTTAAAGACGCTACGTTGTTTATTATTTGCTTGACAACCATCGATAATGGACGTCCCGGGTGAATTTGTAACCATAGAAAAAGTTGGTCATCGTTATGTGATACAATACTTTCATTTGAAAGGTCTCAGTCCAACCGATATCAGAACGGAGCTAGATTCTACTTTGGGGTAGTTTACTCCTTCGTTTACTACGGTAAAATATTGGGTGACAGAGTTTAAACGAGGCCGTACGAGCTGCTATGGTCGACCGAATGAAGTGACTACGCAAGAAATGATGAAAAAATACACAAAATGGTATTGGATGATCGTCGACTGAAAGTGCGCGAAGCTATCAGACATGATAGACATGTCGAAAAGTGCTTCACATCGCATATTGACTGAAAATTTAGATACGAGAAAGTTGTGCGCAAGATGGGTGCCGCGATTACTCACAATGGAACAAAAACAGCGTCATGAGGATTTTTCAATCGAGTATTTGGCGAAGTTTTACAGCAATAAAACCGAGTTTTTTCGTCGATTAATACCATGGATGAAACATGGGTCCATCACTTCAAACCTGAGACGAAGGAATAGTCAAAACAATGGATTAAAAGGGGAAAAGCTGCTCCAGAGAAGGCAAAGACATTTCCATCTGCAGGCAAGGTTATGGTGGCGTCCTTTTTTGGGATGAGCGTTGGATAGGTTTCATTGATTATCTTCAGAAAGGAAAAACAATCAACGGCGAGTATTATAAGAAATTAATTGCAGCGTTTAAGAGATGAAATAAAGAAAAAACGGGCATATTAGGCAAAAAAAGTTGTTTTGTCAAGACAATGCACCAGTTAACACATCCGCTATTGCGATGGCAAAATTCAATGAGTTTAAGTCTGAATTGCTTCCTCACGCACCGTATTCACCATATTTAGCTCCCTAGGATTATTTTTTCTTTCCAAATTTGAAAAAAATGGCTTGGTGGTAAAAGATTTGCCACCAATTAAGAAGTTGCGTCTGCGGCTAATGGCTATATTGACGAGTTTGACGATTCTCACTATATACATGGAATCGGAGCTCTTGAATATCGCCGGGAAAAATGTATCGAGCTAAAAGGAGACATGTTCAGAAATAAAGACATTTTTTCGAAAATGTTTAACGTCTTCTTTGTGAGGCCAGGTTCTTCTGGGACTACCCTTGTATATAGCCTATGATATCTTTCCACAAAAATTATGCAATGGCGTCTGATGCTTTGTTTCCTCTGGCATAATCAGGAAGATTAGTGCCATAAGAATAATTCTGTTAACTATCTCCTGCCGACATTGAGACAGATTATTTTCTTTCAACAATTGTTGACGAGTACATGACACGTATATTGATAATAAAGGCAACAATGATATCTATGTACCCTAACATTGAAAAAGAGATTTAATGAAGGAATGGAAGATAATTATTAAATGACAAGTTATTTATACATTTAATTAAACAAAATCATATTAATTTACCTTTCAAACGGAACAGAATAAGGTTTAATATGAGTTATGTTTGTTTAAAAAACATTATAATAATTTTTAATATCAATTAATGGCAACTAAAATGGAACATTCCTGGTCAATTCTATCAGGATTCCATGTTAATATAATCAAGTATCCTGTAGTGCACGCAACCTGTTATTGTTTTTGTACTACGGGTAGCATTTATTAAGGATAAAGTAGAAGTTCTATTATGTATTACCAATTCATATATTTTCAGTTTAAAACATTTAGCCATTTGAAAACTTTGCAAAATTTTTGTTTCCTCTACGTAACGACTTTTTTCAGGATCTTTTAGAAGTAGTCGGAATATCGCAGACAAATTTTGTCAGGAATTACAAGCCCTTTTAAGCGATCTGAGAATTTCCATGAATGACTTCAATCCATACATATCTACGTACCTCTATCAAAAAAATAGGCAAATCGTTTTCCTTTCAGAGATGACGCTCCTTCACGCCATTATAATCGAATACTCTATTGAATGCCTAATTTTCTTACACCGAAATGTAACCCACGATGGGATTTATGTATGATCGAGGGCATCTTGCTTAGATACCTCCTGGTGCGCCCACAATAACTTCCTTCTCGATTTTGTGATCCTGCAGTGTACCACACTGACCCAAAATTTCTGATAATTTTAATTCATTTTAATTTCATTTTCATATAAATTTCAAACTCTTTTATTGCAAATTTACATTTACTCAAAAAAATATTTGTATTAATTTTTACAGAAGCGATACCATTCTATAAAACAAATTCGCTATATCACCTTTCATCGAGTCTATTCACTTTGTGATACTCATTGCAATTCTCCAGTCCAATCAATTTTTTTAGACACATCACAGATTCAGAAGCTATTTGCTCCAACGCCATTGTTTCTCCTTGACTTGGAATTCCGATTTCACACACGACAAATTTCCTCTTTTTCCCAGCCTTAGATAACCACAGACGTTGTTCGAGCCTGAGGGGCGGAGGGAGCATACGTAGGCACTCTTGATTTCTTCACCCCCTACTCCGTCTTCAGCAGACCCCTCCCCAAGGAATAGCCTTTTCTATTGCCGCCCCTCACACACCACCGGTGTCATTGTTTCTCCCTTGTCAGCGCTCTTTCGACTCCCTCCCGCCCTTCCGATTCCCTCCTTTCCAACCCCCGATGAATCCCAAGCCTTCAGCCCTTCTTGAGCGGGATCACTATGACTCTCCACCCTGCCTTGTTCCCCATTCTCCATACAAACGCTCAGCCATTTCTCTCCTCCCGTGCTCGTTCTGCCGGTTCCCTTTTACCGCACCTATTTCTTTCCCTCAATTTCGACCACGTTTCTTACCTCCCCCCCGATACGACCCCTCCCCACGGCACAACTACCAGTAACCCCTTTCCTCCAATCGCTCGTTCTCACTCCGGAAATAGGAAACCCGGAAGAAGGCAGCCTTCCTTTTAGGCTTCCCGTGGACGCCGATGTGAGGCGCCACCTCATGCGAATCTTTGGCGTCCTCTAGGCCTTAGGCAACGGGCCAATGTCGGCCCCGTTGGGGAACGGGATGGGATACCGGTACGGAGGCTCACACTCCAATCCTACTTCCTGTGCTCTTCGGTAACCATCCACCTCTCCTATCGCCGCCGTCCTTTTCGCCCTTGCAGCCTATTGTCATAACTTCCTTCTCCCGCCGTAGAGAGAACATCAGACCTCGCCAGTCAACGTGCAACGCACGAAACATTGCATCCCCCACAGCCTTGGTGGTACATTCCCCGTAAAAATTTCCGAAAGGCCATAATTTCCACGCTCGTCCAACCCCGTGCTTCTAAGCCGTCGTCTCCTTCCTTTCCGTCAATTTCCTTCATTCCACGTCGACTACCAGTCAGTCCACTATCTCCGGAGGCCACGCTTTTTTTACCATTTATATTACTCTCTATTCTCTTTACTTTATCTTACAAGGGATTACAATAATCAGTCTTTTACTACTTAGTTGTTACATTACTACTTTATTTCAAAATTTCATTCTTGGCCGGCGCAACATAAAACAAGTTAGTAATTAAGGACGATGTTTGTATGCGAGTCTCAATAAGTGTAATTTGTGTATCTTACTTTCATACGAGAGAATAAATATTTCATATAATTTAAACATTTCAGTAAGTAGCAACTGTCACAAAACGTCCGAGTTTGCAGTGACATTAGCAGAAACACATCACTATATTTGGACTTTTATAGAAACTTATTCACGTGATTTGTTTTTTTCTGATCGTATTCCAGGTTATATGGATCCAGAAAGCATCGCATATATATTCAGATCATTTAGCACGTCACACATTATAAAATAAGACTTTTTAGACAAAAAACTACTCATTCCCCCGGCGGGAATCGAACATACGACCTATGGGTTAGTCGGCGAGGGAACTACCCGAGGCTAAACAAGCGGACGTGTTTAGGTTGGCCCGACTTTGTACGAATGTGATGCCACAGGGCTAGGTGTAAAAGTTTTATTTACTGGAACAGTAAAATAATATCAGGACGAGATTTATATGACGGCGGGAATCTCTTTTATTTAACTTTCTGCTTTATATACCTACATAGTATATCAACCACCCTGTACTAAGGGAGTTTTCAAAGCGTTGAAATTAGGATAATTTATTTTCAAAACAACTCTACTAGTAAATGATGAGCTTATTTGGATTTGGATAGTCTAAATACTCCTTCATTCGTGTTTCTCTATCCATCTGACTATCTCCATCGGTCGCCCAAAACCACATCTCAAAAGCCTCCAATCAATGCTAATCCTCCTTCCTTCGGATCCATGCTAAACAATTATTTTAAGGAATTATAAGATTACGTAGGCTTAATGGTAATCAAATATAGATATTTCAATAGAGCTAAACATCATGATTTAAATTATAATTTTCCCGAAAATAACCAAGAATTTAATACAAATGGAAGGATTGAATTGACAGATCAAAATTTTATTATAAACTGTGAAAACATAATTGGGTTATTTTTATAATAACTCATTTATAAACTGATTGAAAAACAATTTTACTAAGATACATTAAATATTTTACATAGCTTTTTTGTTCTAAGATATAATTTTTATGATTAGATTTTAAACAAAAACATTTAAGAAGTAGACAAAACGCATGGATAAAAGTTATTCACATCATTTTATATATTACATGATAAATTGATGAATTGAACTAGGTATTTAAACTGGTGGGATGATATTCAAGTAAATGTTAGATGCAATTCAGGATTATTACTTCCGTTATTTTTAAAAACACATGGCATGATGAGGACTGATTTAGAAAACCACATTCTGGCGTTGAAACTATTTGAACCTTGATGGTGGTGCGAACCCCCGCACCACCATCCCGCCGAGGAAAGCTGAGGACGATTATCCCCTCCGTGGAACTCAGTGACAATAAGCAGTGACCATCCCTCAGGCTACCTGAGTTTCCCCCCCCCTCTCCCCATTTTTCTTTCCCCCCTATCGTTCCCCTTTCTTCCTCCCCCCTTTTCAGTCCTCACTCAATCCTTGACCACAGCCCACAAACCCAGCCCCCCCTCCCACCTTCCTTTCCTAACCAGAGAAGGTATATATACCAAAAATGTTTGGAAGAAGACACCTGAAGATGATACAATGTATTGAAACCCGGGTAGTGTTAAAATAAAATATCGAGTGGAATCACAAGTGTTTTTACTTACCCTACTTCA
>WURS02059775.1:0-10710 GCA_011762765.2 Rhinocypha anisoptera | reverse complement strand
TGGGGGGGGGGGGGTGGGTGGTTTGTTTTGGGTGTGGGTGGTGCGGTGGGGTGTTGTGTGGGGTGTGGGGGGGGGGGGGGGGGGGGGGGGGGGGGGGGGGGGGGGGGGCGGGGTGTTAGGAATCTTTCTCTTAGTAGGGAGGAATAGAGAGAGATGGCCGCTTGGGGAATTCGGAGCGAAGCGGTGTTCTTTAGTTATCAATGTTTCGCTGCATCATCACTTCACTCGTCTCTGTCCGTTCGTCGTCAAGGGGGTTGCGACAGCGCGCACTCACCGAGCTAACGAGACCCTCCTCGCAGATTTGTCAGCGGCTCGGAGGAAGAATTTTAATAGGTTCCGGTTTTTACAAGTCGGGTGAAATCTGTTGTCCTGCTGATGCATACACTGTCGTTCGAAAATATTTGTGTAGGATTCAAATTTAGCGCCGTCCTTTGAATGGTCGTGATCGCGGCCTATTAATGAAGGAGCCAGGACAATAGCTATATCCGGTGTTCTTAAATACAGCAAAAAAAACTTGGCTCATTGTTATAGCGCAAAGACCATTGCGAAATATGTATGCAGACAATCACACACACAAGATTCACAACGTTTTTTTCTATTATCAAAGGGACATCGTAAAAAAAGATTCGAAAGCTAAAGCCTAAAAATTTAATTTTGACAAATAGAATATTCCAAGTGGATTCTCAGAATTGACTTGAAAAATGAAATAGAAGCATCATAATGTTTAGTGCGTAGATTTCCGCGGCGGCGTCCATCATAGATCTGGAGCGAATATGGACATGGCATCAAATTCGAGGAGACCAAAAAAATATCAAAGGAGGACGCCCACGAATTTCAACATGGACGATGGCCACCCGCTGAACCAGGCTTGGAAAAGGATAATCTATTCCGACCAATCACAGCGGTGCAACAGCACGGCCAGCCCTACATAAACCCGACCAAACAGAATCTAGACCCCCTGAAGAGGCGCATAGCCTAAAACAGGGTGCTGGTTGCATCTAATATCTTTATAAGGGTATATCTAATGTATACAATCAGCAATAAACACTTTAAATTGAAAATTGCCTCTAGATACCTCGACCTGAAGACGCTAACAGGATGGCTGGCGAAACCATTGTCGCCCTACACGCCAACAAACGCGGAAGCACCAACCTCAAATGGCGAGACCATATCATTATGCGGTCTCGGCATTTTAGACATTTCAGGATTTAAGTACGGGGAAAAGATCGGATAGTCCAACAAGCGCCGATTCATCGAAACCTCTTTACAAATCCAGGAGAGAGGTTTCGATACATTTGTCGATACTTAACAAATTCCAAAGACGGAATTTCCAGGAGAGAGCTGATAAACTCTTTGCGGCCAGAGCATGTGCCGCGTGCCGATCGTTAGAAGCCAAGAGTGCTGAAACGTCTTCGAAACTCGATATTTTGACGCTGTTTTCACTTTCTTTCACGAGGAAGAAGTGGCATTACATGCAATTGAACACGCAATTGGGACGTCTCTAATGCAGTACGAAATTATCCAATTGCTCACCTAGAACTGGTGGTTGTAATATGTGAAATAAAATCGCACCAATATAAAGTGTGCTTGTACATATATGAGACAATCGTTTTAGGACGAGAAATAGGAGGCAAAATAGGATCATCACGTGAATAGCATTTGCAAATCAAATAAATTTTTATTTGTACATACTATCCATGCATATCACTTCAATGTGTTCAAGATTGCGAACTGAATAAAGAATAAAGTCGATGAGAAAATTCTTCCTGTACGAAGACCAATTGAACAGTATCAGGGATGAAATTAACTCATTTCCTTTTTTGTTCTGAAATTTTAAAGTTGGAATAAGTCACAGGAAATTTTTAGAAATTCTTGCGGGTATGTAATAAATTGCAGCGCATTTTTTTCAATTAAGTTAAGAGTTTTTAATTTCATTTTTAAGTACTTTTTTGCCATAAAAAACTACTATGCACTCCTCATTTCGTGTGATTAGAAATGTAAGAGTGAGTGACCTATCTGCATGGAAAATATAATTTTCTCTTTTGGAGTGGGCAATTAATATTATATTTATTTTCACATACATAAATAATTTAATGAAAAAGTTAAAAATTTAGAAATAATGAACGTTTTTTTCGGAAATTAAATGCTCCTTTCAGCAAATGAATGCGAGTTTATTAAATTTTGAGGCAACGAGAAGTTGATGAAATCAAATGTGGGTGAGGGTGTTAGCAAGCTTTGAAGCTTTTAAGAAATGTTTCAGTATGACGATTAATTCAACAGAAAAATAATGAATTTTTTTTACATCGCACATGTTTTCTGTTACCTAAAATTGAGAATATTTCATTTGAATAAGTTGGTTCTTCGAAACACGGTGCTGGAGGAAAATGCAGAAATTCAAGTGGACGGACGGAGGAAATAATGCATAATAAGACCAATTGTTGTTTATTTGGTTACTGTTTCTCAATTTATGTTATTATTTTGTCAATGCTGTTCCACTTCCTGATTTGGATTGCGTGTTACGTCACTTTGGAGAAGTAAACTTCTCGTGTGTGCGTTTATGTTTGTGAAAATTTCCTTCATTGCCTTTCAAATTCCCTCTCAATACCACTACAGTGAACTAACCAATGGGAATGTCATGGGCACGCTTCGATCAGGGTAGGTAGATATATCGATTGGTATCTATCGAACTAGGAAGTGCACACAGAAGAGCGGACGAAGCTAAGTCAATGTGTGGAGTACTACGACAAGGGAGATAAGAACAAGGTGGATATAGGACACACACCCTGAGGCATAAAGGGTTCGTGAAATGGACTGAGTGGAATATAATGGAAGGAAAATTAGAGGGAAAGACCCCGCGGGGTAGACCAAGGGACAAATATGTATATAGGGGACAAATTATTAGAGACGTCAGAAAGAAGACCTACCAATGGGTGTAAGAGAGAGCTAGCTAGCGCTGGATAGGAAATAACGGAGGGGCCTGCAGTCGACCAATCTCAGGATTGAAGTACTGGTGAATTTGGTCCAGTTGGTTCACAAAAAAGGAAAGGAATCGGGCACTTCGCAATCAGTACTTTTGAGTTAAAAGGAGCCATCGAGTGTGACGGCACAGAATCTCACAACAGCTATTACTCCGGACGCGTGTAAAAATGGTCATACGCGAGGAAATCACTTTCCTCTGACCCGATTACTTCCTCCGAGTCGTTTATAAAGCGGTGAATGGGTTTGCAAAAGCCTTCCCTCGCTATTTGTCTTGTGAACGAATGCACTTTCTCTGCCACTGCCGTAGTCCACGCCAATAGGCCAATAAGCTCTGGATGATCGGAAATGTACCTACCGACCGTTACGACGGACGTGACTCAACCTTTCAAGATGAGAATGGCTGGGAAGGGAATTTGATTGCTGTAGGTACTTGTTGAGACGACGGATGATTGGGCGAATATATGTAAGAAGATGAGGCGACGGAAATCACGAAGGGGTGCCACTATTTCGTAACAAATGTGTCGACTGACGTCAAAGACTATTCGAGATCTCTCCCTCGTCTCCTCTCTCTTCCTCCTCGTACTCTCCCACCTTGACCCCTCCCCCCTCCCTCTCTCTTATCTCTCTCTCTTATCTCTCTCTCTCGAGTCTTTCCCGCTCACTCCTCACTCCCCGTCTCCACCCACATACATTCTCTCCCTCCCTCTCTCTCGCTCTCCTTTGGATGTCTTCGTAGTTACCTCCCCATGCCTAGGTAACCGTAGAAACTGTGACTTCGTATTATGACAGAGGAAACCCATATGTATTATTATATAATATCCGTACGCAACGTACAGGGACGGAGGTTCGCGGAAATGTCTCGGTGTGCTTGGCCTTACTTGGAATGTACAAAAAAAATGCCGCCGCAAAAACGTTCGCATCGAACGAGATATCACTGAAGCAGTGTACGTTAGAATCGACAAGCGAAAAATCGATTGAAGGATTGATCTTCAGTTCCAGTATCGTATCAATGAGAAAGTTATCGAGGATTACGAGAAAGCTTAGCAATTTTTTTTTGACCGAGGAAATTACTGAAGACGCATGTCAAAAGGTGAGAGCGAGATAGAATTAATAAAGGTAAAATAAAAATGCGACAACTGATGAAGAATCGCAAATAAATAAGAAATTTAGCATCTGCTGCCATTATTTTGGTGGACAAAAATTAACGATTTACTGTATTCACGAGGTCGTCTTTGGTAGAAAGGTCCAGAACAAAATTCGAAATAAATATCAACATAATGTGATAAATTCACTGGTTCGACCTGGAAATAGGGAAATTCACGATTTTGAATCCCATTGCGGGGAGAAATATCTTTTTGAGTGATGAACTTAGTTCTTTATTCCTCTAAAATTTCCTAACGGTTTTGACACACTATATTGTTATATATTTTCCTTCACATTTCATTTTCTCGTTATATCAAATTTAATTTCTAAGATCTTAAAGTTAGGTTAAACACATAAATTCTTGTCAGCTTCAACTACTGCATCCTTAGTGACAAAAAGGGAATGATAACAAATATTTACTAGCTGTTAATTTACTAATTAATATTTCTGATAAATCGCTACATTTCACAACTGTTTCCAATTTTTATGAGTTTTTATGGTGTGTGCTCGGCAAGATATATATATATATATATATATATATAACGAATAAAAGTTAAGTCAAGGTGCGAGTTTCTAAGAAGTCATAACAAAAAGAATGAAGGGTCTAATGAAAATTAGTAGAATGTCAGAATAAGTGGCATAAGAGAAATATTGAATTTGTGTATCAGATAAACGGGTTGTATTTGGGTATTTCTTGGGATATACGATATCAGGTATAAAGCATTGGGCCGTTAAGCAAGTTTGCCGGCAGGGTAGCGCGTTCGCCGGCTGACGCAGAGGTGGTGTGTTCGAAGCCCGCCCAGTGCATGGATGATCTACTGGTAAAAGAATAATTTTCCTGAATGTCTGGCGCCAGCCAGGGCATGTGACCGTTAAGAAAAACATTTGCCGAATCTAATTAACAAAGCGTCCTCAGAATTATCAGAAAATGCATGGGAAGGAAAAGAACTGGACCACTAGGCGAAGTAGTAAAGATATTAAAATAATAAGGTTAAACACACGAATATGCATTTCAAAAGCAATTGAAAAATTCATAACCGTCTTGTGAATTTTCTCTTGTGAAACCCATTTACCACGGCCTACACCGAAAACAATATTGAGAAAAGAACTTAGCTCTGTAAATAAAGCTAAATAAACTGAGCGCAAGACCTCAATTTCATAATTCATAAGGTTAGGTAAACCTTTTCCATTTATCTCAAGGTCTGTGAGCTCTTACTAGGCCTGGGTGAAAAGCTCTCGGGTTTCACACCCGGGTCAGGTTCCCCGTGTTCTACCCCAACATTTCGATGTGCGACTCACCCATCGTCTTCAGGGATTCAAGAATCCAAGATCATCTTGGATTCTTGAACACGGAGAACCTGGCCCGGTGTGACACCCGAGAGCTTTTCACCCAGGTTATTTCCCGGGAAAACACCAGATCATACATTTTACTAGGCCTATTTTCGTGTTTTTTTGCTCCCTCTCCCTCCCGTATACTCAAAACGTGACGCACAATGGGGAAAACATGTGACGTGACGCATGCATGATTTTGAAGTGGTGATTATGAGTCGTCCTCAAAATCTACTCATTACGAAAGATAGTGAGTGGCGTCGGCCACAAGAAGCCGGCTGCTTTAAATGACGTCATGAAAAAGAATAGTACCTAGTTTTCACTTCTGTCCACTGATATTTGAAGAATTCGTATTTCCTTCGGGAACATATGTACTTCAAGTCCTTACTTTGAGAGAGACATTCCAAAGGCATGTGAGATAAGCATAAATCAATCTTGTTGACCGATTAGAGCCTGATAATTAAAAAAGTTCTTTTTATTTTTAGGTTAATTTTTCGTAATTGATGGCACGTATGTTTAGGAACCATTTCGAAGTAGACAACATGTTTACGCAAGTTGTTTTTAAAATCGCTAAATTTCATTGAGAAGTTTTTAGGTTCGGATATCAGTAATTGAATATGATCGGATGCGTTATAAAACAAAATCTGCAGGATTATCACGAGATGGGTAAATTTATTTTAATTATTAAAACTAAGACATCACGAATCACTTGCAAAATTATAGCCTAATTACATTTAGATCCTAAATTTTTGTTAAAAAAATCTTTTAAATACTAAAATGATATTAACACTGTATTTCCACAATTTATTTTGTGGAATTAGTGTATTAAGATCATCTTATTACACAATGAACTTCCGCAAAGTTGAGCATGTTACCTTTGAATTCATCTCTTTACAAGACAAATGAAAAAATTATCTTAAACTTTTCATCCAAAAACGTTGCAATTGAGTATTCTGCACGCAGCGGCAATAGAGTATCCACAATTTCTTTCTAATCCGGGAAATATAGGTAAGAAAAACAACTAGAAAAAGGAACCACCAATGAAGCGGTATTTTTTATGTTCTAATCGTACAATATTTGAGTGATTGTTTTATGGCATATCTTGAAATTTGGAATTGGCCGGAGAGGTATTTTTTGTTTTCGTTATCTAGAACTGAATAATACATTTATACAAAGATGACTACAATAGTACCAAGTCATTTTTGACACTAATGTATTTATAGTAATTCAAACGACAGGTAAAATATAGTTTTTCATAAAATTTTTAATTATATAATAAAAAATTAGAATCTCTATAGTATATTGAAAATGTATTATACCATACCGTTAATTTAAAAAATCTTTATTATTTATCAATATTTGCTCAATCTAAATTGGCCTAGAGAAGAATTTTGCATAAAAAATATACTAAATAAATAAATTAGTCTTACTCTTAAAACTGGACCTAAGTACAATGTTATGCTTAATATTTTAATCGAGATCTAATTGTATTATTTAATTTTTTGATGACATTATATTCAGATAAAAACAATGTTAGGGAAGTAGGATGATCAGAGAAAGGAAGTGTATTCCAGAAATACCTGAAAAGAATGAAATCCATAAGAAGGAAAAGTAGCTGTGGTATAGTACCGTGAATAAATAGGACAGCATGAGAAAAAATATATAGACCAGAAATAGTGATTGGAATTTTAAACAACTGCATATAATCCATGGAATAATTCAAAGAAGAGAGAACGAAGAAGGATAATGTGAATGCCTCAGTTTAGACCAATAAGGTATCCCACCAGACAATTTGCAACTGACGGAATGGAATGAAATCCGAAAAACAATTAAAATATAAAAGATATAGTGAACACAGTACATGACGAAACACATAAAAAAGTAAGTGAAGATAAAGTGTATTAAAGGATAGTCCACACAGAGAGGAAATTCCACCAGAAAATGGTCAGTGAAGACAAAGTAGTGCAGTCCGGAAAGCCATTGAAATGTAAAAGTGCAATTGCATAATTTTCTCTGGTACTGATTCTTGGACAACGCAGAGAAGAGAAAACTGCAAGCAGATGGAATGCGGTGATAAAGGAAATGGCCTAGATTCTATGAACAGTGTGACTGAAAATATAAAAAATAAAATATTTTCATTTCAATGGAAGAAAAAAATGAAAGTAGAAAATTTTCCATCGCAGGTTTGATTTAATTCCTAGAGGACTCAGTATAATAATAGTGGAGAAATGAAAGGATCTATAAAATAATAAAAAATGTCAATAATGAAAATAATATGCAAATATATGTATTCAATTCTACTAGTAATGAAGACTAGGGGTCTTTGATTTGTTATTCAAAGTATGATGCTGATTAATTTTATTTTGAAGACCGAATTAGAATTATGATTTTTTTTTCATTTAGCTCTTTCTGGTTGTATAGCAGTTTCTCTATCATTTCGATGAGATTCTGATAACTGACACAGGAATTACAGCTGCGATTCTTAGCTGTAGAAGCCGAATGTAACGTCTGTGTTGTCTACATGTCAAACAACAAACAAAATAACCTCATAAATACCAAATCGTTTCGCCTCAGCGTTCACTCCAGAAAGTTAAAAAAATGTACATATAAATAATTGTAATTATTATCTGACTTACCAAACCCTATCACGCACGTATTTCTGCCTTTTGATGAAAATACTTGCACACTTCTTCTTTAAGATCCACGATTCTTATAGCGACATTTAGTAACATTTGAACGTAATCCTCTTTCTAACGAGACGACGAGGCACTATGCAGAATGCAGTCACTTTGCGAGGGGAAGGTGGTTCGCTCCGAAGCCAACACTTTGATACACACTGCGCCTAGGAAAACACGACGTTCATCACCAGGAAAACTCTCTCCCGTCAGGCTCGCAGTTCCCCAGCGGGAAATCGGCTGCAAAACAGTCGGGCGATGAAATCACTGAGCTCCGTTAAAAGTCTATCATTCGATCGTTGAAGTCACCAACGAAGAAAGAAGCGGAGAATATTTTTGAAGGGAAAGAGAGAGAGAGAGAGAGAGAGAGAGAGAGAGAGAGAGAGAGAGAGAAAGCGGAGCCAAGTATTGTTCCTACTCACCCCTTTGAAAACTTCTCTGCCCACCCCCCCCAATCAATAAAAGAGAGCCGTCCTGGAGATTGTGGAGAGGATGGAAACGGAGGGCAGCGGGACTGGTAGGGCGTGGAAGGCGCGAGCGACTGGTGCAGTGCGAATGATCGCGCTAAGGCGAAGCGGATGCCTCGAGAAGGAACGAATTCAAAGAGGGAAAGTTAAGACCGTTGAGGGGAAGGAGGGGTCGTGCTATGAAAGGGGGATAGGGAGAAAGGCAACGAGGCTGAAGGAGCGTCTCACAAGGAAGCAGGTGCCTTGGCGGAATTTGCTTCGGAGGGAGGAAAACGAAGTCGATGTCGTCTTTTGAAAAATATTAATCAAAAGATATAGTGCCTTGGTTGAAATAATTTTGTGGGGTTTAATCTATCTGTGAATTTCACCATTCAATGGCCAAAAAAGATATATTTTCATTGACATGTTTACCATTTCTTATGTTGATTTGTGTCAAAAGGATGACGTAATAATTTCACACATGAAGATCATCAGAATTAGAAATGTTAAGGTATTTAAAAACTCAATAAAAAGTCTTCGATAATAATGACGACTTGATGAGGAAGGGAAGTGCTCATCTAGTACCTGGAAGATCTTCATATTTGATGGTTATCAGAATTGTAAATGTAAAACCATTTAAAAGCGAATAATGGCAGTCTTCAACCGTAATGTTGACTGATGATTGGTGAGAGAAGAGCTCACCTAGTACCCTGAAAGATCTTGTAATCTTATCCCAGAAAATTCTCTACTTGGGTTTAGATGGAGGTGTCCCCGGTGTTCACTGGACCTTGATCCCGGGCTTCCTCCATAAGTAGACAAGTTCTCTACCCACAGGGCTACCACAAAATTCGATGGAATATATGAGTAACTAAAACAGAGACCCATAGAAATGCAAAAAATCAATTATTTCAGAGATGAAGTTGTTCAAATGTAGTAGTATATAGTATCTCAAGTCAAAAGAAGTAAAAACATGTAGGATTTCGTTTCGCTACAATCAGCAATCAAATGGCAATCTTTATAGAGTGGGCATTAATTTGGGGAGGAACTGATTTCAAGGACAAACTGGGAATACTCGTAAGGGGACTAATTGCTATTTCAGGAGTGACTGAGGGAGCACATTGGGGGATTGTGGGTCGAAATGCGAAGTTGAATGCCGCAGACAAAAGGGAGTCACGTTGAGAGAGAGTGTGAGAGAGAGAGAGAGACAGAGAGAGAGAGAGGGAGAGAGCGCGGGATGAGTATGAAGAAATAAGGCCGCTTTGGAGGGAATGGGAAAGAGAATGTTTGGAAGGAGGGATACACACGACTGCCTCCCTCTTGAGTGAACGGTCGCGTGAAGAGCGTGCAGGAGTCGAGAGATATGACGCCAACTTGGACTTAGGACCCAAGATGGTTCCTAAGGGATAGTGATCTTCTCCTGTTTGCCCAATCTCGGAGAAATTGGGCGTTAGGGTTGCGCAACGCCAGTCGAAGCCTCAGAATCTCTCACGCAGCACGTGAAATTGCTCTTATAACTTTATCCAAACATTTGTACCAAAGACGTTAAAATATAAATGGATGAACTTCTTGTAAAATTAGGAATTTGCTACAAATATGTGCTTAGTGCGCTCGAATCTGTCTTTCTCTGACTGTCAAGATAGAGAGTAAAACTTGAAAAAAATACCTCGCGCCAACTTAAAAATATGACAAACTATCATTGGGGGTTAAAACTCTATTGATTTTTTATGAAAAACCCTTCTTATATATCCCGATAAGTAATTTCAAGAACTGAATAGTTAAACAGTATCAGGAACATGAATAATAAAAGCTGAAATAATTGAACAGATCTTACGTTTTTCTAGGATTAAGGACATTCGTACATTTTTAGTAATTTACGTATACTCTCTGGCTTAAATGCTGACAGTACCCTGTGTCCTCATTTTCAGAAATTTATTCCACTAATCTAATGAGTAACACGGAGTAATATAGAAGATTTATACCCAGCTATTTAGAAGCTTAAAAATACATGAAGATCTCTGCTTCGAAATAGTTTTTCTAATAAATACACAGCACAAACACTATTATGTAATTGTTAAATTTCCGGTGGCCTGGCGCAGGTTTTGTGGGTTTCCCTGCGCCCTAGGGCAAATGCCAGGCTA
>WURS02059764.1:0-10711 GCA_011762765.2 Rhinocypha anisoptera | reverse complement strand
TTTTTGTTTTTCGTTCTTTTTTTTTTTCGTTGGTTTGGTTTCGTGGGGGTCGGGCGGGTGGGGGGGGGGGGGGGGGGGGGGGGGGGGTTTGGTGAGCAGGTTTAAGACTCGTAAGAGATCATGGTGATGCCCTGTGTCCTGTACCTGATCCTTAATTCTGGTGGGCAACAATTTTATGAGACTTCAAAAAACATGTACGTTAATATCTCTACATATTCGAAAAAATAAGTAAAAACCGTGGATAATCATATTTTTTCGTTGGTTTCCTGAATATTCTATTACTATTTTATTGAGTATATCGAATTAAATTTGAAAGTGGAAGAAAAAGTAAAATCAATGAGTGCTGAATTGTAAAATAAAAACATTTTTTTATGGCATTGCTTAGAAGGATATCCGTTTTTCTATGACATAGCTTAGAAGGATATCCGTTTTTCTATGACATAGCTTAGAAGGATATCCGAAACGTGTGTTTGATAATTGATTATCTGACTGCAAAGTGAAACCAGAAGGCGAAAATGAAGCTGAGATATGGTATGTGTATAAATTAATGAGAGTTTCCTTACTTATAAAATTGAAGAATATCAACTGTATGAAGTACAGGATATTTGCTAAAACATTTTATTCCGCAATTCCCCTGTTTCACGTTGGTCGATAGTTGTAACTCCCAGTAACTTCTGTTACTGGGAGCTTTAGATGAAAAAATAAGAAGGAAACAATTACCTACATACAGCACAAGTGTCCCCGAAGATATTCTAGAATATCTCCTAAAATATTAACTATATTACTCAAATTAAACTTCATTCAAGACATTTATTAAGGTTCTATAAAACTTTTTGGGTTCTGTAAATGATGGGAATGTAACATCACTTTCAATTTTTCTTTTTATTGTACCGTTAATCTAAGAAGATGCCCTTCAAAATTAAGGTTTCAATCCTGTGAAATGATTGTTACTAATTTACCATTACCATTAAATGTTATTACTAATTTTCGACCATTTAGTTAATTTAAAATTCACCATAATACCCTTAGCTCTAGAATGAGCGCACATCTACTAAATATTCTTTCTTCTTTAAAACTTTTGTGTTCACATCATCTTCCACATTAATTTACCTTTATAACATTCATAAAATCAGTGTCTAAAATGAAGAACTGACAATAAAAAATAAGGTTTTTACTATTAATCATTGGTAAGTTCATATAATTATCTATGAAATGTCTCAAATTTACACAGTTGATATTACTCTCGAAAACCCTTGTAACGTAGACCCAAAAATTCTTCCTTTTTAGTTCGGTTGATAACATACAATTCGGGAAGATTTTTTTTAACATAATCGAGTGTAGTCTCTAGTCATGTTCAACTTATCGAAGTTAAATTAAAAATCATGTACATGTGAAGAACATGCATACTACAGCATCCGTGCATGAAGTTTCAAAGTACGAAAAGGAAGATATATATTTCAAGTTTTACGGTAAAAAATTTCATGTTAAAAGTGCATGCATATAATACGTATATGAGTGTGTGAGTAAGCCTGCAGCTCACTTTTATGCCGAAAAAAAAGGAATTTTCGCTTTAATTTAGTGGATGGTCCAAGCGATGAATTAAATAAAGGGTGGAGAGGCGGAGGGGGACGTACCATCCCGAGTCTGTTGAAGGAGTAAATGGAGCACGGAGGCACTCACCCCAAAAGACGGACGGAAGACGCCGAGAAATAAAAGGCTGTCTGAATTTTTTTTCTCTTGGAGATAGTAGACGAAGGTTCCTTACCTGGAAATGAAGAGAAGAGAAACAGATTAAAACAGCGAGCTCAGAATACGCATCTAACCATCCACCCACCCACCCACCACCCCCCTTTGCGATCCACTCAACCCCCAGGCTTGCACAAATACATTGCTCTTCCTTTCAAATTGGCGAAACACGAGCACCTCAGAGGAGAGAAGCGGATACCACTCCAGTGAGGTAATAGCAAAATATAAGGGTTTTGAAAAATGGGCAAACTTTTTGGGGTAAGTGAAGAAGTTCTCATCCAATTCACAGGAAGATGGAACGAAGACAAAAAAGTGGAAGTAATTCAGAGGTGAGGCGATGGCGAATGGAAGTAAGTTGAAATGAAACCCAAGAGGAACTGAGTTCGTGGATTGCATTAAAGGCGTTTGACGGAAGAAGAAAGAAACCGCCCAGGCGAAGACTGATCAACCTGTTTTGATTTGGTTCATTTAATAACGTCGTCTTATTGAAATGCAAGGTCATGTTCACCCCCAACGGTTTTTGTACCCGACAAAAATACGAATTGAATTTTTTCTCAAGTAATTTGTGTGTGTTAGTACATTTATGGCTCCCACGCACTATAAGGAAATAACACTATCAGAACTGAAACGCTACACCCTATATGGTATTTGCTAATATTTTGTCGTTACTGATTTTTATGAATCCCTGTAACATTCTATTGTCAATCGTAGTGGTGAAGCTGGTTTATTGACAGTTTGTACTCAGCCTAAAACTGCTGTCTCAAAATCTTCTTCCAGTTGTGTTTTCGAAAGCCTGTAGTACATATGCATTGAAAAACTGTTCAAGTAGATAAGATAGAATGCATTATCTTCATGAATTATCTAGTTCCAAATTTATATTGCTATTATCTCGATTTTTCGTTACTTATTCAGCTATAACATGTAATCACGATTCATAGTTTCCTAGCCTAATAGCTCTAATCCTTTATGACTTTTGTTACTGTTAATGAAATATTTTTGCGACTTCAACATTCCTCAAATAAATCATGGATTCTCTTTTGAACACATTTTATTCAAATTTTTCTTATAATTCGAGAGTATTCTGTTAAAGGAAGGGCCTCTTTCGGGAGTTTTATTTTTATCATGGCGGCAGACCGCAACGCTTGGTGGCGGCATGGTAACATTTTCGCCTACCAATCCGGAGGTCGTGGGTTTGAATCCCGGCTATGTGAGTTTTCCACCCTCCACCTACAGCATGTATGTTTTTGTGTCACGTATTCGTTGTTATACATCATCAATTTGTGCCACCGTAATTGACTTAGTGCTGTTTGTCAGCAATAAGATAATTTCTTAAAAATTATACATCCTCTTATTCGCCTACAAGCAATATTTCCTTCAAAATATTTTGGAGGAAGTAGGAGTAAAGTATGATGAGATGACATCAACTAATGATGTAGCATTACCTTGAAACCATGGTCGTGAGCGGAAAACATTATTCAATTTGAGGCTTCAAAGTCATACATTTACTCTTAGTATAATGGATTTTCAAAGGTTTTATTAAGACGGTTGTTTTAGAGGGAGATATTATGACTGAATAAGTATCCGATAAGTTTCATTTATCCTACCTCTTTCCAATAATACCATTGTCACCTTTTTTTTAACTAACCATCATCGTTCGCCATCATTTCTGCCCAAATATACCTTGCAAATTTAGTCTGGGTAATCTTATCACTGATGATACTCTGCTGCTAGAGCCTCACTCGTTAATAGCAGTATCTATCACGAGAGATAAGAATTGCTTTTGAGAATGACACAGAATGGCAGAGTTCTCACTACTATATCAAAGGGCCCAGATAAATTGATAGATCAGAAATATATTCCATATTTTAGTCATCAAGAGGAATGAATAGTATTGATATATTAGCAAAATAAAAAATACATCAGAGTTATGAAAAGACAAGATAATTTGTGTTTGGAAATAAATGGGTGGAGGGGTCAAAGAAGCACCGTTAGCAGTTCTGACTGGGCGATGGGCTTTAGAGGAGGCTAATAGGATTCTTCAGTCCAAGGTATATGGCGGTTAGAATCATAATTTTTTAGTATTACTGACGTATAAGATACTCATGGAAAACGTCACTAAACAGAGCCAAGATATCACCTCGACTATATTCTCGGTGCAGAGCATTGCAAAGGCCAAGATAAATACTAAAGGAGTTCTCCCATTCCGCATATTATGATGATCACAGTATACTGGCCATGAAGATTAGTTGGAACTAGAAGTTCACAAGGATATAACGAGAACCAAGCATAGGATAAAAGTCAGAGGAAAATTTAAGGATAATAATGTGGGAAAATAAATAGCCCTGACGACGAAAAATTAGAGATTGGAAAAGAGACAGTGCAGAAGGAATCTGAAAAAGACGCTAGCTGAAGTAACGGAGGTTTATCCTATAAGTGAGCTTTTAGTAGAAACGCCTGGATAACAGCAACGACAAGATATGGTATCTAATGAAAGATCGAAGACAATAGAAGAAACAAAGAAATGAAAGCGTAGAAAAATTGAATAGGGCGGAGATACCAAGACTCAGGGATTTAAGGAAGATCAAATGAGAATGAATAGATTGTTGCTAAGAAAAAAAGCGACGAAGGCATGTATAAGGGGAGTAGTTAGTGAGCATAAAAAGATAGTAAACAGCTACTTGAAATATAATATATAGTCTGAGGAGCAACTTGGTGGACATCCTTCATAGTAGGAGAAGAAGGAGAACCAAACATTTCCGAATTTTATTACAAAAGCAATTTAGCTATGATCTTCACTGATAAAAGTAGTGTAGAAATTGACGAATTTTTTTATTCTTCTATTTCGACAACTATTTAGAATACATGGAAACAAAGTATTACAATATGATGGATACCAGCAGCGGTATGGCTTTGTAAGTAGAAGTCATAAACACACATGGAAATATTTCATCAAGGAAATTTACCAAGAGCCAATGCTGCTAGAAGACGGCTTGCCAATCGGTCAGAGTTAGGCGAACGCAGCTAACTGAGGCGCGCGTATATTAAATTCTAAGTTAGTAACAAAAGAGTGAATTTCTCAAGAAAACGAAGTAGACAATAATGGTGGAGAAATGACAAAAAGGTGTTTTTGGTAAGTTATTAAATATACAATTTGGAATAATATGAGTGTTGCCATGAATGAGCCACAGGACTCGCTCAAAAAGAAGAAAGCGATTACGATGCCAAAGATGTGTAGTACCGAAAATAGAAGCGGCAACAAAGGCCGAGTCTGATGACACATAAATCAAAAATAATGAAACGAATAACCAACCGAAGGATCGAAATAAAACTATAAAACCAGTTCGCATTACAAAAGAATAGGGGATCAAGGAAGGAAAAACTCAGCTTAGGGATGCTTACAGGTATAATGATATACCTATACAAATAAGCCACTTACTGTAGCATTCGTGGACTTAAAAGGCATTGTATAATGTGGAAGGAAATAAGATGCTCAAGCTGCTGGAATGAATTGGGTTTGCTTATAACGACGGGAGTGTATATACCAACTGTAAAAAAGTTATTTGTAAACAATGAAAATGAAAAAGAGAAGAATATTAGAAGCTAAAATAAATTTAAAAAATCAGATGAGGGTGTAACCTCTCATTGAATAACTTTAACATATACCATAAAAGAAGAATGAAATAAACTGGAAAAGCGAATCGCTTGACTCAGTGTGGACAGAGAAAAAATTACCATGGTACATGCCGCGAAGTACGTCGCCATTATATCAGAAAAATATAAAAAGCCACATGCAAGGTGTGAATATTAGCTCTGCCAAATGAAAACCTGATGAGGTAATTAGAGAGCTAATTTTCTTGAACGACGGATATATGATATCAGATAATAATGAAGTTAAGGTGAATGATAATAATAAGGAAGGTATTTAAAAATTAAGATATGAGCAAATGTTCTCTGATTTGAATCCTCAGTATTCATGTGGTTTGTACATTTGTAAATGTCAGACCTAGAAACCTAAATGGGTTCACGGAAATATTAAAACGTTTTTCTTCTCCCTACTCGGTGGTGAATACTCGGTGAACGATGGTTCACATCTAATTGACTAATGACCACATGGAATACGAAAATAATCTAAGTATGCATAACTTAGCCATGTTGTGCTAAAGAAAAAATGAAAGGCATGGTTAATTGTTTGAGTATTTTATTATTTATTTATTTATGCTTTGAAGGGTATATGTTTATTAATGAAATATTTATATATTTCTTTGCTTGCTATTTGAAAAACTTGCTTTACTATTGAGAAAAATGAGATGTGTAAAGAGTAGTTTAGCAAAATAGTGAGCCGGCGCCTGCTGACAAACCCTTTTAAGGACTTAGCAGGACCTTATTGTATGTTTAAAATAATGATATACTGTACATAGTAAACATGAACTTAAATTTGATATTAGGAATGAAATCATAGTAAATCAGCTAATAGTTAATCATTTTGTGTTCTTTGCATTTCTTATTTGTAATTTCATATCGTGAACATAATTATACTGATAAGAGACCATTGTGTGAATTGCTATGAATTTGTTAAATTACTTATGTATTAATAAACGATATATTATTTTTTTGAAAGACACTGGCGACTTTTGGCTATTCATCTCAGAAAGCAACGGGACTTCTAAATTATATCTATTTTTCCTAAGCACCCAAACAGAAATATAAAAAAAGAAAAAACATCTTTGCATCATTGTAGTGGATTCAATATGAATGATGCGAGGGATTCAACTGCACTGGGTGTAGGTGGAAGAAATTGGAACGGACGGAGGGGAGGGACGTGGATTGAAAGGGAAGGGAGGGGGGGAGGGAAAGGGAGGGGTGACGACTCCGGAGGAGGGAGTGTTGCGGTTCGTGGAGAAAGCTCGCGTGGAATTCCGGATGGTTTGCCCGGAGCCGGTGGGCGATAAAGAACCGCGCATGCATTTGCGGCGAAGAGGTATGGCAGGGGAGGGACGGATCAGGGGCGGGGCGGGGTGCGGAACTTGGGTATTGCGAGGGGAACAGTTTGAGGCTACATGTGGGCATACAGGAGAGATAGAGGGAGAGAGGGAGGAGGAGTAAGAAAGAGGGGGGAGAGATGAACGTGGCAGAACGATAGAGGGTGAGTGAGAGAGATGGAAGAAGGGTGGTGTGGAGGGAGGCAGAGGGGTTATTGGGACCGAGAGCAGAAGAGTATGGGGGGATAGGGGGAACGAGAGAAGAGAGAGAGAGAGAGACGGCAGGTGACAGGAGATGGGGGGAGGGAATTGATAAAGGTGGCGAAAGAGAAGAAAGGAGTGTCTTATGGTTCGATATATTTTTTGGGGTTGTGGGAAACGGCGATATTTACATGAAGTGCCATCTGTCGTCCAATGTGTTCCATTGACGCGGTAGGTTTGGAAGAACAGGGTTTGGGAGGAAGATACTCGGCAGAGTCTTCTTCGCGTTGTGGGGAGGACGGGGGAGGGCAGAGAGTGGAAGGACATGAGAACAGCGATGCTGCACTTTTTGACTTCACCCCTTTGGAATCGATAGCGAAGCTATTGACATCATTGTCACCGAGACGATCTTCGGAATGCTTTTTATGAAGAAATCTGGAGTAGACCAATGAAAATTATATATGTGGCTATGTATATAAATGTATATACACATATATATGTAGAGATATATTTATATATGTATATATATATATATATACATATATATGTATACCTATATTTAAATATATATATATACATATACATATATATACCTATATATATATATATATATACACACACACACATATATACATGCGTAAATATGTAATAACACCCTCGCCGCATATCTCGCACCAATCTTTTTAGGGCTATTTTTTTTTTCTACTGCTCGACTCCATGGTCGAGGGAGGAAAACGCTTTGTTATTGCCGTAAAAATGAAATCATAAATTTCAGCATTCAAATACGGGCCATTCTTTTTCCTTAAACTTGTTGGCTGGCTTTTGTCTCAATGGCTCTCCCTCCAAACGTATTTCATCCAGAAATATTTCATGCATGATGAGACTACAGCGCGGGAGGTCTTACAGCGGTTTGGGACCGCGCGAAGGTACACGCTTATGTGGAATTTATGTCCGGGCTTGAGGATTATAACCCACTTTTTGCTGACCACATTGTGAGAATTCAAACGATGGTACGAATTATTCAGAACGTTAAATTTGCTAATTGATATAACATATTCATTTAAAATAATTATTTAATGTTTTTTATGCCTTTTGACATCATAAAAGATTTAGGATATTCTATAGAAAAAATGTCTCCTCTCTGTGGCGGGAGATATGGTTAAGCTTTACTATGAGGCAGAGAATATTAATATGTCAACACCTAAATTAACTTTTAATTTCATCAATTCTTGCTAATTTGCTAGTTTTTCTCGAAGACATTACGTCAATAAGCCATTTAGCTACACAATGAGCGTTGTCGTAATGTCATTTGGTTGCATCTTTCTTTGCATGGTATATAACCTGGACAACTCATTTTCTCTATAACATTGGAGTTAATCTCAGTACTATCTTCTACGGGGATAACCCATTAATTTATGGTCACCTATCTTCGGATTGTTAAGGCTAAAAATGTGTTATTATCCGGATTTTAACTGGAGTTTTCATTTATTATTAATTTCCTTTTTAATTCATCAGTTACTATATTCATATATGTTCTATTTTTTTTGCAGATATGTATTTCTTTCGATGTCGGAGTAACCCAGTGGATAAAGTGCAAGGCTACTGAAAGGGCGTCCCGGGTTCGAGACCCAGTGATGACTCCGGACACCTCCAGCTAAACACAAGCTGAGTGATTTTTCGGGTGCCACATCTTCGTGGAAAACCACAGGCGGCACAAGGAAAGGAACTGGCCTCTCTACCCTGATGTGTGAATTTCCACACGCCGTGGACTTAGTACTAGGTGAGCTCTACCCTCACATAACGTACCAACCTTCAGGTTGCATATTGTATTTTTTAAGTGATGTTAAAAACATCATTGAGGTAGTAATTGGAAGGCCACCTCAATTATATATTTCCAAGATCATGGTGAGTATTTCTTTCATTAAGAGTACTAGCTTTAAGATTCATTTTTGTTATTCCCAATGATTTATACCTCAGGTGAACTACCTATTATATTAAGAGATATAGTATTAGTGTTTTTAAAAGATATAATCCAGAGTATTGAGATCTTTTGGAGGCCCAATTTTCAAATAAGTAGCGCTTAAAAATAAATGAACAATCTTAATGTAATTTGGGGATAGAATTTGAAAAATCCTTATTGAAAAATATAAATTAAATATAAGTCACTCTGTTTCATTTATTTTAGTCATTAATGTTATGTCCAAATTTTAAAATAAGCCTTTTATTCAATTGCTAATAAAATAAGGGATATGTTGAAATTATTATTGTGTATTTTAATTGTATTAGTGGTATGGTAAGGTAAGGTATTTAATGGTATGGTAAGTTACGTAATTTGTATTATGGGAAATTTTTAAATTTTAATAATAAATCTGAATTGCTATTAGACCGTATCCATTCTTTTAATATAAAAAAATAAAATTCATGAATTTTTAGGTAAAAATATAATCCTGGTGTCAGTCCGTCTCTTTACTTTAACATTTTGCTTTGTCAGTTTGTAAACATCTTTAAACCGGATCTCCGGTGGAATCGGATAAGCGGATTTGTAGAATCTTCGAAAACTTTTCCCAGAGGGGTGACTAACATGTCGAGACTAATTATTTATTCTTTCCAGAGGATCGTACCTATAAGTATAAAATGAATTGCATGCGCTATTGAAAGTAAATTAAACACAGTTGCCTTCCTTTATCTACTCCCGTTATCTAATTTTATTTTTTTTACTTTGAAACAAATTGATTTCCTCGACAGACGGCAGAATTGGTCGCTCAAAGAAGAGAGTTACCAGCAAATTGTATTTGATGGTGTCTGTTACAAAAAACGGTAACATTTCTAACTTGATCTATTGGAATTTTTGGGAAGTAGTACTTTAGAGACAAATACTTAAGGAAAAAATTCAATACGTGAATCGTATCCAGATTAATTTATGACTTCTATTTATCATCAATCCATGTTTATTTTCACTTACAAGTCTTAAAACGCAAAGGGAATATATTCCATTATATATTTCATTCCAACTTGGGCCAGGCGGAACTGACACATCGGCGAGTTAACACTGGCATGTGAGCTATCCGTTTATCCACCACCAGGCAACATCAAAACCGATGCATGTCAGATCACGGCTGTTTCCTCGGCCGTCACAATCTAAGCACACGGATTTGCCTCACTGCAAGTTCATAGGTCGATTTATTTCCCGGTTGTGACGACCCCTACGTCCGTTTGAGATGGAATTCGAAGGGAGAGGGGGCTTAGTGCTCTCGTCTATCAGTAATCGATGGGAGGTTGGAGGGACGGCAGTCATCCTGGCCCTCAAGGAATGCACCGAATTCCCACCGTGAATACCGATCGAAGCTAAGTGGAGCATCGGGCATCTTTGTCCGCTCGAGGGATTCCATTTCGGCGCAATAAAAAAACTTTTTTGGAAGTGTTATCAAGTTTCTCTTCCGAGGAATCAGTGTTTATTTCGCCCCTGCAAGTAGGTCGAAGCGAGGCAATCTCCTAAGGTTAGGGAGGATGCTTAATGTCTAAAGTTGGCGGAAGATCGATCGAATTTCTTATGCAAGACTATGTTTCGGGTTTGTACGCGCTTGTGTGTGTCTTGTGTGCGTGTGTGTCTGAGAGTGAGAGAGAGAGAGAGAGAAACGGAGATATAGAGATGGAGTCAGTGCGAGTGTGTGTGTGTGTGTCTGCGTGCTGTAATATCGCTCTGAATATCGTTATTACAACTTGAGTGATATTTTTCTCCGTTCCTCCTTGAGAGGCTGCGGGTTTGTGTGTGTGGGGGGAGGGGG
>WURS02059754.1:0-10711 GCA_011762765.2 Rhinocypha anisoptera | reverse complement strand
TCACTGTGGTTATATATATATATATATATATATAATTTGAATTATTATATTTACTCCCATGCGCATGGATACTTTACTACGAAAAAATCAAAAGATGCACCATAATTACAGCTCATAAAATAGAAAACAAAATGAAAAATTACTCGATTTGAATTGATTTTGAAGTTTTACATAATGAATATTCAGGTGTGATATTGTGGAACGCAGACATATTCATGATGAAATGGAGTGGTGACCTTCCACAGATAAAAACTTATTATTACTCGAGTTTGTGTTATTACACCATCATCAGATATAGGTACAGATTCGTACATCTGATGATGGTGTAGTAACACCGAATCTCGAGTAATTATAAACCTTTATCTGTGCAAGTTCGTCACTTCATTTCACCATGAATGATGACGTTTTGGTTTTTTCTCCTTTGAGTGCCAAATACTTGTAGTGTAGGTCTTGAGTTATCCAAAAAAATGAGTCGAAATGGTCTTAATTGTTTTTCATCTGCTTGTTCGATTCGAATCGAAGTAATCGATGCAAAAAAAATCGGGGTAACTAATGAATGATCACTTATTAATTACTCCGATTTTTTGCTTCGGAGGTTAAAGAATCAGAAAAAATTATTTTTCTGAATAAGTGGAAAATTTTGTAGGAAAAAATATAATAGAAGGAACCATTAGGTAAAGGGTTTCGGTCCTTTTTCACAATTTCCGATGGAACTATCATGACCCACTTACAATTATATAATGTCATTACGTGGCCGCTCATTAGGAATACCTAATGGATTGGTTACTTCCCAGCACACCTCAATCTACTTCCGCTCAAAAGTTTCAAATGGCAAAAGGACGGAGTTCGTAGAGCGAAATTAAGCATCGGCATAAGAAAACAACAAGAGTGATCCTAGAAAATAACAAGACGCAAAATCCTAGCGGACGAAACTTGTTTTCAGCTTGCGGCGAATAATTACTTTCGTTTGGAAGCAAACTAGGGATAACTCCACGCAGTTTGTTATATTTAATTAAGAGTTGTGGGGAAATATGATATCAAGGTCGAGTGAAAAATGCAAAAATAATTCTTATATTTTTGATATTCCTATCCGATATTTTAATTAATACATTTTTTAATCAACGTAAAATTAAACTATGAAAAACCATTGTTAATTTTGAGTAACTTTTGGTAGTTGTGAGATTTATATTTCACTGTCCAGCTTCCGTCGACTTTGCATAAACTAGTTTTCCGATTTTTTTTTTAAAGACCCGTAATTGAAATTATAATTGGATCCAAAAGGGACAACTATATTCAGTTCGAAAGAGAGGTAAAATTCAAAATATTTCTCCGTTTTTTCCCAGACATTGGACCACATGCCCCTATATCTGTTTGTTTTAATTTCCTTTCACTTTGGCTCGCGTACCTAATTTTAAAGGTGGCAGACTTTTGCTTAAAGGTGATATTGGAGGATGGCAAAAGGATAATGGGATACCATGCTGACTGCAAAGGTTCAAAAACGAGCTGTGGGCATGGCAGGATAATTAGACTGTATTACTTTTTATTTCACATCGCTTTCCAGTTTATTTTCCATGAAAATCTTGAAGGCAGTCAAGTATCCACTTGGAGAAAGTGGGGACAGAGAAGAGTGTGAATGATTGAGGCTAACAAAAAAAACTCTGATAATTGTAATGATGAAACAAAATATTTCAATTTTTTAGACTAGAACGTTTTCATATTAAATTCAATTAACAACTGAATTAAGTGAATTTTGAATTGCTTGATTAAAACCAAAATTAAATTCTTTGACATGGATACCAAATCCATTTTCAAAAGATAACTCGATAGAACAATATTCGATTCACCGTATAACAGACCAAGAAATTTATGAAAATTGGCAGGAAGGATCAGAAATTAGTTAACAAGTCCTAAAAGGCATTCCAATTTTCTTGTTTCCATTGTGCACTATTGACAAAATATTTTAACACATAACATCTACACAACTCACATTAGCCCCATTAGGTTACCAATGTTAACCCTGCTATTTGCATGCATGAAGAGAGACAGGAATAGATGAGATCCCAATTAGGTAGCTAGTTTTTCACTATGAATTACAGTGAAGCATCTTCCAGGAAACATTTTACTAGGTGTCACTGGCCACATGGGTATATCCAATTCAGGAAACAGAAAAATCCAAGGTACTCGAGAATAATAATAAAAGATTAACCCAGGCATAGCATATTCTGTATAAATGCAATGCTTACTGTCACTTTGGGAAGCAATGTGCAATAGTTAACCCAGAGACGAACACATCATTTCCAACTCCCCAATGTTTTTGCATCTGCAAATTTTTATTTATATTTCCTTGAGCCATATTTCTGTCCTTTACCACATCAGGTAATTAAATAATTTTCTACTTTTAAAGGCATTATGGTTTAGCACAAACAGAAAGTCATATAATTTTATATAAAATTTAAGAACTGACTGAATTAAAGACTGCCAAGCAGTTTTCTTAATAGGTGATAAATTAAAATTATACAGCTGCATTACCAAAAGAAGTTCCTTATATATGTATACCACATTATATGTAGCCTGCATATTAAATTGTGCATAAACTGTAAAACCCAGATGCACTTAGTATACTAATAGTAATTTCATTTAAAAAGGACAAATATTATTTGCCATGTGCAAGAATTGATTATTTCAAGTGACATTCACATTACATTAAATCATAATATAATAGATTTCTCACAGAAGAATAGTCACCATCTCCTTAGCAATTACAAGTTAGTAATAAATGAGGTAAAACTGTGTTTCACTGCCGCACTTTGGCTGTGACATGTCTTTAAATTAACTCAGTACTTGAAATTACAATTCGTATTGAATTCATAGTATATTCACCAAATATATGTTACCAGAGTACATAAACATTTTTTCTTTTTTTTCCGAAGACTATGGACTAAGATTTGGCAAAAAGATTCATTGGGATTTCAGCCATGAAATTGAACATGGCCCCCATAACAATAAGAATTTGTGGAGGGTGAAACATGAACTCAAGATCAAAAGGTTTTGCTGCCTAAATACTAAGGAGTTTGCCCTAGATATTAATGAGGGTTAAATCCCTGAAACCATATCCCATTTCATCATAAAGAAATTCATCTGGGTAACTTAACTATGCCAAAAATAATCAAGAATTTTTAAATGCACAGCACTGACTGTATTTACTGAGGAAAAAAATTAAGTAGGTACAAGAAATTAATAAATGAAATAACGGAAGACTTATATTTTCCCATTCAGGTTATTCTAGCTACACTGCTGGCCTTTGTGGCTTATGCAGCCTCTGTGGAGGTTGCTGAGGCACCACAAGCAACAGCATCCGCAACAGTCACTGATGCTGCTACCAAGGACAAAAGAGGCATTTTCGGTCATTATTACGGAGGTTATTATCCCCATTATGGTGGATATTACCATGGATATGGAGGCCACTTCCCCCACGGCGGTTACTTCCCTCACTATGGCGGCTATGGAGGCTATGGAGGTTATGGAGGTTATGGAGGCTACTACCCCCACTACGGACACTACGGAGGCTATGGATATCACCCATATGGCTACTACCATCATTAGCAAGGACATATCTTAGGCATATTCTACATCAGGACAGGTAATTAGTTGTATAGGTATGAAGTGGTGACAGTCTTGACGAAGACCATCATTAGCGGTATTTTAATCCAAATATTGGATGATTAGGGTCTTCCATTCTGTCCCGTGTTAATTCTCTCACTCTCCTTAATAACTTTTCTCTGTTGATCCCTTCATCATTTGTCCAATGTAAATTATGTCCCTTGGCCTTTGAAAAATTATCTTTCGTTTGATTTTACTTTCTATCATAATGCCACATGAACACAGTAACAGATACTTAAGAGCCATGATACCAATAACCTTCTGAGATAAATTCTGCATGACATAGCTGAGGTGTTTTTTCAACTTTGAGTTCTTCCTAAAATATTTCATGTAAACAGTAATTATAACAACCCCAACATTAATTTCGGTGTATTTGGAATGTTGTTTCTCACAGAGGGAATCTACTTTAGTTACTCAACGAGGTAAAATTTAAAGATTTACAGTGAAACTGTATCCAATAACATATGGTTGTACAATTTGGCTATATGCATGAAAATTAAACCTTCTTTACATAAACAGACAAAAACCTATTATAAAGTAAAATATAAATACTGAAACATGCCTTCTAAATATTGTACTTACATTCATGTAATATCAAAGAACTTCAATTCATCAATCATTCAATCTTCAATATCATCGAGAATGTGAATGAGCAGGTAGTCAACCCCAACAGTGGTACATATTTAGTCAACCCAACCTTTTTTTTACCTCCACTTCCACTATAAGGAAATGATACTAGCCTCATTTTTCTTGGTTGGCAGAATTCAAGATTTTTCTGTTCTCACACTTCAAATACTATTCTCTTCGCTGTGGTAAATTTTAGATTGTGACTGTAACAAATAATTCATATTCTATATGAAATTTCAATTATAACGACTGAATATAGGATCATTTGTGCAAATTGTATATTTATAATTATATTTTAATAATTAGTAAAGGGTTCTTTCTTTATTGAAAAAGAAAATTTGCAAAAAAATAACAAATAGCTTAAATTCCTAAAATCTTCTAATTCTAATCCTCCAATTATAGATTGTCTAATTAATCTTCTGTAATTTATTAATAGGTTTCAACTGGATAAGAACTCATATGGGTAAAATTGGACAGCAACAGGAAATATCCATCGGCTTTTGCCACACAATATGGACATTTTTTATTACAATGTACCTTATATGTAATAAAGGGTCCATGAAACACATTTAATAGTTTATTCATTTATTTAGAGTAGAAAATTTAAATAAAATCATTATTTACTTCTGTATATTAGTCTATTATAAAATTTTATAGAATTTAATTACATGAGTCCGCTTATATGAATGGTTAGAAACATGAATCTATGCTCATATATAGACAGTAGGGATTCACAAAGAAAGTGTCTAACAAGGGCTAAGTGCCAACCAAGCTTTTTGTTGTCCCTGAAGACCCAGAAAAATGTGTCCTTGGAAGGCTCAGAAAAATAGGAGTACACACAACACTGGACATTATGGTCACTTAGATGCTGAACAACAGCTTTGCCACACATCCTTTCCCATATCAATGAGTTTTTGATGAATAAAGAATTCCCAGCTCCTTATTTGCCACATCTCAGTCCATGTTAATTTTTATGTTCTCCAAAAGCAGTACTGAGAGAAACAGTCACACACAAAATCCCAGAGAACTCACAAAAGACCATGTCTTCCCCATATCCTTCACCTCAAACATTACTACCTCCACCTTCCTGGATGTCAAAATCTCCCTCTCAAACAATAAATTTCACACTTCTGTTTACACATTTCAGTTCTGTTCACACCAAACCGATCAATAAACAGCCCTACCATCAAAACAGTAGTCACCCTCCCCATACTAAATATTCTATTGTTTACTCTATTTCTATCCTTGGCCATTGCATTTGCAGCAACCTGAATTCCCTGCAAACATTACTTTCTAATCTTCATGCATCTCTCCTCCGATGTGACCACCTAGACACCCTCTTAAACAATAAAATTCTCAAAACATCCTACACCCACAAACCTCCACCTAATTAGTTCAGAGATCAACTTTCCATGTGGACCACCTACTTCCCTGGTTCAATCCATTAACCACTTTCTCAAATAACTCTTTTCTAATCTCTCTGGTAATAATCTCACATCCACCATGTCCCCATTATGTCATTCTATTTCCCACAAATACACTGCCAATCTTGTGGATATACATCTACATTTTAAAAACTCAACCTTGCCTAAAATCTTCTCCCTCTGAAAAAACTCCTCCCACTCCCTGAAACCGCCCAAGATGGAAAACATGCAAAATTTCTGCATCCCTTCTTGTTACACATCACACCTCGACTCACCATACTTCATTTCATCCTTGCTATCTACGTCCCGATTCTTGTGTCCCTCCCCACAATGGCCACCCCAATCCACCCAATAACTCTTCGTCTTAATGCTCTCAAAACAAAACACAACTTTTAAAAGAATGAACCTCAACTCAATATTTTGTTCTTCTTTCAAGTCATTTTTCAGCCTCATGATATATGATAACCACACATCCGATCTGATGGTTTAGGTTTCTGAATGACTTGTTACAAAAATATATAGAAGGTCGAATGTTAAGAAAGAAAGGAAGAAGAAGTAAGTGAATAGGCATTTTGACTGGCAGGAAAGAAGGTGAAAGGCTTTTGAAGGGTGTAAGTTTCTCCCAGTGAAAAGACTGTAGAAAATGTTCTCAGATACCCCATTGGGTGAATCGACATTTCAATAGCTAAGTCTACCATCGTGATCAGGGTGAGTGAAGATTCTGATGGACTTAGCTAACGAAACATCAATGGTAATAAACCAGTGGAGAACCCAAGAACTCTTTCTACAGAAAGCATGTCGTTTTTAAACAACATAGTCTGAGTATTTTAATTTAGAAATAAATGCAAATAGGCTGTTCAGGAATCATAGGTCCTTGGAAGAATCCCATATCAAGAGCAAGTTATTAAAATAATCATCCATCACAGAATAGGATTAACACATTGAATTGAATGAATGCATAAGTGTAGACAAAGTAGTATGGGTCCATTTCTAAAAACCGTACTAATGAGCAAATAAGTATAATTAGGGAAATGTAATATATTTCAAATAGCTTTTCAGTGTCATAACAATGACAAATGGTACAGATACCTTATGACATTTTACCAGCTATGAAGAAATTATACACAACATCTTCATGTTCCAGGTATATATAAACCAGTTTCTCTTCACTGATATCTGAAAAGAGATGTAAAAATGGCACGTCTGAACTGCCTGCCCACTTGTAAAAAATTCTCATATCTATAATCAACTGAATGGGTTGTAAAAAGTGTCACAATATCAGAGTTTCACAATGCTTTCATTGCATACTCAAATGTTCCAACCATAGTACCAAAATGATCCAAATATAGTGTTGATCCAAATATAGTGTGATTTTTTAGGTATTATCCTTCACACACCTATGAAAGCCATAGTCACACAATAATGGACTACTTGCAACTCTGAAAGTATAAGTGTGCATTCATAACAGAGGAAGAACAAAAATTTTTTGCCTCTGTTAGGGATATTAACAAACTCCACAAAAGAAACTCTGAAAACATTAAATTTACAAGTGTGCATTGATCATGTCTGGAATAATTTTGGCACATTGTCACCAATTTGTAAATGATTTGCTTGATGATTGCACTGGTGTCTTGAGTAAATAAAAAATAAAGAGTAAATTGTAGTATGGAGTTCTTTCACGTAAGTGCTGTCTTACAGTCTTGGTGGTATCTACACCAGTGTACTAGTATTTTTAGAGTATTTGTACCTTTTTACCTTCTATAAAATCTAATTTTGAGTAGAGAAAAGAAAACATCACATTGAGAAACGTGCCTCTTCAAAATCCCAAGCAAAAAAGAAAGCTGATTAAGTTATTTTGTGAACTTTAAAATATACTTGTAAAAATGTTGAATATTCAGTGATTGCATTATTCATGACATTACAGAAAAGTGTATTTCGAGGAAAAGAGGAAATTAAGTGGACTCTTTCTTTTGCTCAGTTAGTCTTTAAAAAAAATGGGGTTGTACTATTTCCAGGATCACATTATATTTGTACGTATACAGTACTTGGTACATATTTGACATGGTATCAGAGCTGATGTGATGTAACCATTCCAAAATGAAGCTTGTAAATCATTTTTACTTGAGATGATGCAAAAGCATTGAAACAAATATCAATAAAACATACTTAGCAGAAAACTGCAATGGTCTTTCTGTCATCATAGAAATTGCTTATTGTATTATTGTTATTTATATTAATATTTATAATAAAAACGTTATGTTTTAATCAGATTAATTTTACTGTAATTCCAGACATTGAAAGCAAAAATGATCAGAAAAAAATAAATATTGATGTCCAACCTTCCCTTCTGAAAAGTACATACATATTTAAGTTTGATAAGGAATATGCAGCACCAAATGATGGAAGAATAATTGTCCCACAATGGCAGAACTCAATAAATATCATAGATATGTACTTAGGGAAACATCAAAGATATGACCTGAGAGTGTGGGATAAATTAGGGGAAGGCAAGCATGAATTATAAGACAATAAAAGAGCCTCATAAAATACTCAGATTTTTACCCACAAATGGCTTAGAAAACTACTTTCCTCAAGAGGTTAGGTCATAATTTATATCACAAAGAGCCACACAGTTACTTACATCTCCACTACATTCCTTAGAGGCTTGAAAAAGCCAGTGTGTCCAAATACTTGTGATTCTAGATATGTACCTCCCTTTTCACCAGGAGATAAATAATCCATTAAGTATACAATGATACGACCAAAAATTGCAGATCAAGAAATGCTACAATACCTTATTCAATACTCTTATGTGCACTAATGTCAAGGTACAGCAAGTTAGGCTAAATGAGCAATTCAATTATATGGAGTAGGACAAAAATAATAGGGGGGATAGGCATGTAGAAGACTATAGATGTGAATATGTATAGGGATGGTCAAGTAGAATTTCCAGAGAAAGTAGTAAATAGTTGACCAAAAATGGAAATTGCACTTTGACGGACCAGAGAAAAATTTATCTTACATTTATATCAATCCTGGTTCTACGTTGCCATCGTAATTTCTTACAAAAATATTGTGTAACACCGACTAGGACAACCTTAGGTTTCGATCGTTCCAAAATATTGTGTTGGCAGTAATACAATGACGGTAACGATTATTCTTTTAAAGACTTCTTCTGACGTTTAAATTGCGATAAAGAATAATATATCGATTATTTCTGTTAATTGATGCGAATGATAACTGCATGATTGAAAAACTTTCGGAATACAGGTGGGGATAATGTGGCTATGGACACATTTTCGAATAAACATCGTACCTTCCTCATATCCCTTATACTGAGCATTTTGTTTCTTTAGTTCACTGGACTCATATCGTCTCAAATTCATTTTATTAACGACGTATCCACCACTTTCATCATTCCCTCCTGTAGCAAAGTAATGGACATTTTTCAAGCAGCCAGTAATCCATTTCTTGCATCTATTTGGGAATTCCACCATCAACTTCCTCTTTCTCCTGCTTACGAAAATTACGAGAACTGTTCATTGATGAGTGATAATACGTTCTTCATTCACAGGACTTCTTGCGCAAAGCTTTGTTTTTACGACTCAACATGTACTATTTTGGGTGACACATCTACCCATATGACTTTTCCCTGTTTCGCAAAGTAGGGAAATGCCGTGAAAAGTTTTATTCGTCATCGACGAGGTAGTAGGAGAAGATGTTTCAACATGTAACGGTTTTCCGCTAACTGCTACAGAAACTAATCAATCGAGCTTGCACACCATATAAATTAAAAATCAAACTAAAAACTTTACATAAATATTAATCACATGAACTAGTATTACTAACTCATTAATTTATTTCCAATTCAACCGGATCTACGACTAATTCGGTTTTCAACTTTGTTATGAACTCTGTACCTTTCCTACACAGCTACTTCACAAGTAGACAAGGTATCGGAACCATACAGCGACACTTCGTTACTCTTGTTTCTATTTACTTGCTTAGAATTTCTGTCGTTGATCTCCTTTAATTTTAGGATCCTCAGGATTGCAGTACATTTACTTAATGTAAAATATCCTAAAGTTTAGCAACATCTCCCACAGAAAAAATGTCTTAGCTAAACTTAAAACCCTATCACGTAGAGAATGTTAGCATTGAATAATTGATCAATGGAGAGTGTACCCACCGATAGTAGTAATGCATTCAAAGAATGAAACAACAGTAACTTGTATTTCACTAAAAAATCAATATTAATGTTTTAGGTTCTACTGGTACTTAAAAATCTACCAGAGCGAGTGATGAATCTTACAATTCTGAAAGGAGATAAGTCAAATGTATGACAAGAAATAAAATGGACCCCTGTAATAGAAGTTTACTGTTCTTCTAAAATTTCATTTCTTCGCCCGAGTTATCACGGTCGAGTCATCCGAGCTGTGAAATAGTCTCCGGAGGCAGAGCTTGAAATAGTAAAATGTTGCGTCCTTTTACGTAAACTGCTCTATAGATTTTTTTTATGAATCCCTTGAATTCGATGCATCACATTTTTAATAATCTGATTACTCGAGCAAAAAGTACTCGATACAAAAATAAATCTTTTGGAGTATCATATATCTTCATGACAAAGATAAAAAATAAACACTTAGTAATTCCACAATTGTAATTGAGGCCAAGATGTCGACTGTTAGAAGAAATCGGTCCTTTCAATAAAAATATTGTGGGATTACAAACCCATGGAAATTCAGTTTTTGGAATATGAATACCTAATTCACGTACCTGTTTCGTTAGAGATCCTGTACTTAGAGAAATGAATGCAAAAAAAGTCTGTATAGTGTTTTATTCAAATATCTGGTAGCACATATACCCTCATATTCTTACTAGTCTTACAAATAAAGCGGAGAAATACTATGATTAATGAATAGTAGCCGACCGGGTTAGCCTGGTGGGTAGCGTGCTCGCCGGCTAACCCAATGGTCGCGGGTTCGAATCCCGCCCAGGGC
>WURS02059744.1:0-10712 GCA_011762765.2 Rhinocypha anisoptera | reverse complement strand
TACCCTCAAGAGGGCTCATCGCCTCATCCCTCACATTCGGGGAATCGACTGGGGGAACGGCGGGGGATGATCGGAACGGAACATCTCTTTCGTGGGCCAAAAAAACAGTTAAACAAGCTGGGTCTAATCTACGGCACGCAGCAGAAGCAATAATAGCACGACGCGGGGTATTTCCTCCGCAATTTATCTCTGCGCGGAATTCGTTTTTCAGTTTAGGTTCCGAGGTGTTTATTTCCGCGGTCACAATAAAAACAATAAATAAATATAGGAACTAGTGAAGATATCATTAAGCCCCAGACAATGGAACTCCGTTGTAGTATCTCTCCTCTTCGGGGTGGCGTCTTACTCCAGGTAAAGTAATCTATAAGCAGACGCGGACAGCTTTTCATTGAGAACTGACTTACCCTATTATTTAGCCGAGGGCGTATGGATACCCACAAAACCCACGACAGGCCACCGAAAATCAACAGACAATATAAAAAGATTTGGAAGATAGATGAAACATGTAGAATCAATAATGGGATAGGAATGTATTTTCTGTAAAATATCTTCGTAAGTCTTTATGTCACTGGGAATCACTGAATTAATGGATAGCTCATCTATTGCGCTTATTTTAGGGTTCCTGCACTCCAAATTACAGAGGTCTGTCAGCGTCCATATCGGAGATTATGAGAGAATTTAGTTCGTCAGTTTATCTTCCGTGACTGCAGTCTATTAACCTAACACATGACGTATTATGATCAGCATTTAGGTGATCGTCTCCTTGGATTTAACTTGGAAAACCATTTCAATTAGTTGATGCAATTGTTCAAACGATGAAGTGTCCAGACCGCATACATCTATTAGAATAACAAGGCACGAATTATAACCCAAGATATGTCAATTTATCGTACGATCCTGCAATAATACAACGAACTGCCATAATGTACTGATCAAAATAGAATAGAATATTGCGAATCATATTCCCAATAACAAACTGGATTTCAACATTCATTTATTTTGAACCCTTTGACACTAAGAGTAGATAAAAGAGGTTTACAACATATCCACTAAGGATTCCAGTGAACATGCAGAAGTAGGTTACCGCATACCGCGGATACAGCTGCCCGAGCGTATTCTTAAGAGAAAATTTAGTCCATGAGGAATGAATCCCGATAACTACATGAAATCCTTCAATTCCAGTTAAGAACGATGTGTGTCCTCCATCTTTGGATAATACTGCAACCCTGGAGAAAATGAGAGCCCCGTGACTTTATTTTATGAATTCGACGAGTTATCGACAAATGAAAGAGTTTTCGGAGGCAAGAGAAGTTGGCCAATGGCCTATAAAATATTTTACGACGGAGCAATTTTAATTGCGAGATATCTCGAGGGTATTTATTGGAGCGTGATCGCGTTGCAAAGATAACCCTTCGACGGAGCACCCGGAGAAGTGGAGGGTGACTCCTGAGATAGCGGCTTCCCTTGTCCTTATCAAGGTGGACACTCGGGTTGCAGTCCCAAGCAAAAGCGGAACGAGGCAAGTAGCAAAACTCAAGGAGGCCAAACATTTACATAAGGATCATGACTGAAAGTAATCGTTTGAGTAAGACTATCTAGGATTCGTCCCAAATCCTTCGCAATTTTTTTTTTATTTCTAAACCAGACGCCTGCAAAATCCAAACGGAGTCTCGAAAATGGCCTGCAGGAGAAATGGTACACATGGATTCAAGAATTTCCTGTGGCCAAATGAACCGTAGGAAACTAGATTGGCCTGAGTTAAATGGCGACATTAGAAAATGAATCAATATTTTAGCGTAAAAAAGTTGTGAAAGTTGTACGCTCCGTTTCGCCGAGCTCATTTCCTCCTTACTGAGACCGACCCGCATATTGGAAGCAGCAAAACTTCGCTCGCTCAATTACGTACTCCGACGGCACGAATATTTAATTTGCGCCCCGGAAATTCCAAACGTTTCCAGCTTAATTATGTTAAATTAAACTTCTGCTGCTGTCATTACTGGTCACTGCGCCGTCCAGGGAGCGGTATACTGCATCGAGTGGAACGACCACCGTACATTTGTTTTCGCAGAAGGAGAAACCGTGAAGCGGGTCGGCTGGGCAGGTGACACGCCAGTGAGTAAATTGTTACGCTTCACTTGCACAACCACCGCCGCCGAAAAAATGCACATGCGAAGGCTTCAAGTCACCGCGGAGTTTTTCCATATAATATTTTAGGCATTCAGTCCATTTTTCTTCTACCGTGTCCTTCAGCTCATCTTTTTTTGGTTGGTAATATCCAAAACCAGTGAAAGTTAACATAAAATCCGACGAGGTGATAAACAGGAGAAACTAATATGGTTAGTAGCGTAACAGTTCGGAGTTCCTTTATTATGCAAATAGAAGAAAAATAAATTCTGTCGGTCGACAAAAAATTCCTTTACACATTACATTGGCAAATGAAGGCTTTTATGTAGGACGGCAAGGTATCTTCTTCTTCACGCACAAGGAGAAACTGGGACCTTCTCCGCAACTTCCAACTCCAATAAAGGATTAATTCGTTTCATTTCAACCCTTACGGAAATAAACTATAGTAGTAATTTCTCTTTTCGGCTGGCTCCGCATGTCTATCGGGTTTCCACCGCGTTCGTTGACTTTTAGCGACAACAGTATCGCCGCGGAAATCTACGTACGAACGTCTCTTTTCGGCATTAAAAATTAAAGATTAGGTACAGCTGCATTCATCTTGGTAACCGGCCTGTCATGCTACCACAAAGGAAGGGTAGAGAAGTCGACGTATGCCTTCGACGCATTCGTGTGCCCGGTGCGTCACCAAGGATTTACCATTTCGAATTTTCTCCCGAACTGATAATAATTAATGAAACTTCGACCTTTTTTTTAACAGCCGCGGCTTTTCCGAGTCGATCACCCAAGTCTTAAAGTTGGCCGAAAGGGAGGGACCGCTTTTCAGACGCGTCCCCATCACGCCCGTCGCTTCGTCTTCATCAAAGTGTCAATTACGCGAGGACGCCTCTAATTCGACGGACAAGTAGTGCTGCGGGAGAATACTCGAGGCGGGGGGACGTTTCGAGAGCCGTCAAAAAGGTTCCTCGAACGGGCAGCAATTTGAGTGGTCGGCGATGAACCAGGATCCACTCAGAAACACCCATGGACCGTTCCGTCCATCTTCCCGAAGGCAATAGGAGACGGAGGACATGACTCATCCCGGCGGATGTCGGGCCGAAGTGGGGAGACAGATACGCCCGACACATTTAGAACATAATCGGAAAGTGAAAAGTCAGAAAAGACGGGTAGCGTCATTTCTATAGTTAGAACTATACTATAAGACGCTATCGTGAGGGAATGGGAAATTATGGAGGGCCATTCATTCGAGCATCCCAACGCTTGACGCGAAAGCGCCAGGGACCGTTAACGCCATCCCACTTTGGTTGAGGGAATCAGATGGAGAGGGTACTGCAACAGGAGGTCACGACACAGGGATTCGACGCGATTCAACCCTGATCCTCGACTGAATCCGGAAGTCCGATTCCCTCCGTGTAATCGTGCCACCTTCGATATAAACGCCAGATCATACTGATTCGCTTTGGAAAGTTGTTTAGTTTACAGTTGTGAAGATCATTATCGAAATTTATAATGGCGCAATCGAAATCACGGAACCGTACAAATCCGTGATGCCCCGTCCTCAACCCCCTACCAGGAGGTATAAAAACATACAACGAAGTTTACGTCCGAATCAATGGAGATTGAAAAATGACCGGGAAGATCATTGTGATAGTCTGCGTAAAAAGATGCTACCTCGAACCGAAGCCACTTTTAATCGGGACAAGGGTAGGCGCGCATGTTTATTTATCGCAATCGCATCAAAGCGCGACCGAGTCGGAGAAACGCTGCCCCGTGAAATTATACAACACGCTCGAGTGTAACTTCCTCAGAGTTCGCGGATTCTCCGAGGTGGCATCGACGGCAGCACATGCCTGAAGTGGATGGGAGAAAGGTGTTCTTCCGCGGGCCTTCCTTGGGCAGCAAGAGTCTGAGGGCGGCGCGAGATTCGAAATTCCTCGGCTCGAGAGGACGACTCGAAATGAGGATAACGCGCAGGTGTCGCTATCTTCAAGAGCTCGGAGGAACTAGAAGGAAACCACGGCGGCATACCTTATGAAACTCATCAAGGGAAAACATATTTCCAGGTCCACAGAACACGTTCCCATCAGGCTATCATTATTGGGCATTATTTTATGCCCTGAAATAAAAAGACGTGAGCGGGTATCGGGATACAACTTTAACAGTGCTTCCTAGAAGTGTAGATGGACAAACGCAGCATGTTTGTCAATTGTTAAGGAATAGCGAGAGAAAATAAATGCATTTTTGCTTGAGAGAGTGTAACTGAGCCTAGCAATTGCTACTCGAGAAGCCGTTTGATAAGAATTAAGACGTCAAGGTTCAAACGAAACCCTTGACACTGCCCGAATAAGTAATATATACGTATTTGTTCTAAATATTTATATTGAGAGCAGTTCAGAAATAGAGCATACTTGCAAAAAAGATAAGAGCATACTTGCAGAAAAAGACAATTGACTCCAATTAGAGAACATATTTATATCGCGATCCACGTCAGTGATAATAAATACGATTCTGAGAATTAATACACATATCGCTTATGTAACCACTTAGCGGTACCTTCACAACACTGCTTGGAAGATTTTTCGGGCGATATCCTTTCAGAAATATGAAACAGACTGTAATCGAAAAAATGATTTGGTAACCGAGAAAAGAAAACTCACCATTGATATAAAGTAGAACTTCTCAAATTCCTGCTCCTGCCGCTTGAAGGCGTGCAGATCTGTGGCAAGTTGAGCGTGCCGCTTCAGCGTTGCTTCTCCTTTCTGGCTTAGCCACGACAGCACCTGTAAAAACACCAAAAGAGAACTTTGTCAGTATGATGTCACGCCTGGGAGATATTCTTTTTCAATCGATCAACAAAAAATGCCCCATAGGTAGCACTTCACCCGATCAGATAAAATATCATGTCTTATCATCTCTTCTCGCTAGTCATCGACCTTGGTGATTTCCCCGAAATTATTTTCTCACTATAATTTTGAGAAAATGATGGACTATTCGTGTTTGAATTTCCACTTTATACGTTCCGTTTCGCTTCAAGTCTTGGAGGCCCCTACTCTAACAATCTAAGAATCTCTCTACCTTATTTGTAATAACTGAAACCTAATATAATTTTGAATGCAGCAGTTGAATATTTTAAGTCAAATTTTGTCATGAATTCTTAGTAGTAGTCATGAAGAACTCAAAGTAATGCCGCCACTTCGCCAGATATACTACATAATAGGTCTTGGGAGGAATCAACTGTGCTGGCTTTCTGATATTGCTGTAATGACCAAGTTACTTTTACTTGTATAACAATGATAATGTAAAAATGTGGAAACAGGAAAATCTGGCGTTAAAAGTTGAGGAAGTTATGCTACTGGCAGATGCAATAAAAACTGCCAGAAATATAGAGTCAATGGCAAATAAAAAGAAGAATCAAGGTCGAGTCGAGTTAAATCGATCTATCGAATCGAGATAAAAAGAAGATCGAGATAAACGGTGACAGAAGAGGATAAGAAACTATCAAAATGAATAAAAAATGGGTTTTACGGAATAAGTGTATAGATTAAATGGAGAGGTGAAGTGAGGGAGAGAATACTTGGCGGAAGAATATAAGTAGCAGATACTTCGAAACAGAAAACAAAGTATAAACTCATACGGTGTCTTTAGGGGGAAGACAAACTGCTGAAATTCACTCTGCAAGCCAAAGCGAAAGGGAATGGACCGGGGATGCCATAAAAAACAGGTGGTAAAAGTATTGAGAAGATATTCTGTAGGTGTACATTTTCACATATAGGCTTATCATCATACATAAAGTCAGATTTACGCCTTTTCATGATGCAGTCAATAAATAAATATTTGAAAAATTTTCACGGTTGACACTTCCTTGTTTACGGGATGAATGACGTTCATACGATATATATGTGTAAGGCAATTACATCGGAAAGGATTCGAGTATCTGTAAATGGAAGATTAGCATCCCTTAGAGGAACTGTTCAAGGTGCGACATTTCATCTTAAATAAAATACAGCATGCTTCAAGAAACCAATAATTTACGACTTTTATTCTTCGAATTGTCCAGTTTAAAATGCCTCGAAATTCTAAACATGTTTGCATGATTCGATCCGAGATAATGAAGTCATAATGTCTTGAAGTGCTATCAAAGGATCTCATAGGTTAGGAAATGGGAGAGACATGAATATCGCCCCACATGAAGGAGAACGAAAAATCGCAGTAGAGTAAACCCAAGGGATCGTTTGCAAGAATGTTATAGACCGCAATGAAAAACAAGGATATGTCCGAGGTATTCCAACATTTTACTTTTGAAACAGTTGGATATTAAAAATGACAGCGAGATGATAAACTCAGCCGATATCTTTGGAGACAAAATGTAAGAGGGAGACAACTTTTCTCCCTCTTGTCAAATGAGGAATTGATTATCGAATTTAGAAACAATGAAAGGGAGAGAATACCCTGGCGGAAGAATTTACGCGTTGCACTGACCGCCCTCAATTAAAATCTTCACGTGGGTGTGACATCACACCCACAGAATTAGGCAGGCTGAAAGGAAGTGTCTATGTATTTGAATTGCTATCAATTTTCTGGTTTAGTCAGTAGGTCGCCTTGTTCTTTGCTCAGCCTTGTATAAATTTCAACGAGGAGGATGCCCACGAAACCACAAGCCCAACCGCTCATTTATAACATTTTATCCGTCGGATAAATGTCATCAACAATACCAAGAAAGAAAATAAGATGAATTTAAAATCACCAACTCAAAAACAAGGATGCAATGATACTTTGACGGTCGGCTGTCATGAAATGCGCACACTGCCGGTAGTTGGCGCAAGAAATGCATCAACGTTAATGGTGAGGTGCTAAATATAGCGCGGGATGAGTTATATTTAACGCCAAGCTTGTAACTTTATGGAGTTAAAGCAAGTAAAATCCTGAACTGATCTCCTCCTGAAATTCAACGGGGGCGTACTACGCTAAAAATATGTGGCGCGAAAAATTTTAACAGTGAGTGGGTATTTTGCTCTCCTTTTTGTCGTACCCCCCCACCCACCCTCAAAACCCTCCCCATACCCACAACAACAACCGGCCTCTCGACGCTCCACTTCCGGCGGCTCTGCCCGTTGACGGGATATGGGGGAACAACGACCACCTGGACTCGCGCCCCGGCCCCTCTCCTCCAGAGAGAGAGAGAGAGGGGGGGTGGGGGAGGGGGGAACGACAACAATGGGCGAGCGGGAGAGCCCAGCCTCGACGTTGAGGAGGCGGGCGGCGGCTCCTCGCTAAGAGGAATCTCTCGGGCCCCGCCTCCTCTCTCTCCTCGAATCGCGCCGGAAAAAAATGTGCTGATGCAAGGGGTGGTGTGCAGGTTATCGGCGGGCGTGTGTGTGTGTGTGTGTGTGCGCGCGCCCGGCGACAAAGGAAGGAGGGGACAAAAAAAGGAAGAAAGAACGAGGCAATGCGGAGGTGGTCTCCTTTTCTCCGAGGCGACAAAGGCGCATGCACACTCCGCCTTGCGCCCTTATCGAGGGAAGAAAATCGAGGATCCCGAGGGAGAGATAACTCGAGGGCGGCACGGAGGACGGAAGTGCCGAGGCCAATAACCCCCCCTCCAACGCGAAGTGATGATTCGCGAGAAGATTTTCCGTGGCGGAAAGTGATTGCTCCACGGGGGATTTTAAGGCGGGGAGGGATGGACGAAATCGATTAAAAAAAAAATGCACTGGAAAGGAGCAGGATCACAAGTCGGAAAAATTAGTCGTCCGCCCGAGCGCTTTCCGGCCTCGGTGGAGGTGGGTAACGTCCTCACTTGCCAATACGAAGTTCGCGGGTTCGAATCCCGACTAGGTGGTTTTTACATCTCCAACGAGCACATGGATGCGTGCGTTTCGTCACCGTCATGAAAAAAATGTTACAACATCCACCGTAATTAGTCGCTCGGGATGTGTGTGGGCAATTGTAAAATAAATAAAGAGCTCACTTTCATGTCTTTTTGCCGCTCGTCAAAATTCATAACACTGAGCCAGGAGTAGGATCTTTCGGTACTCCCGGCAAAAATCTTTTCACTCGCGTTACACCTTACGCTGTGCGCCATCGCGGTAACCAAAATAGGTTTCCGATTCGCAATTAATCATTTGAATTAAAGCCAAATATTTTCATCGTCTCCGAAACCATAATGGTTGCAAGCGCTTTTTGTCACTTTAGGGTGGTTCACTTTCGAGGCTCAGGATACGAGACCGTCAAACCGTTAAGGCGACAACATTTCCCCGATCTAAAAAGAGCAGTCGACAAAAATTATTGCAAGTCGCTAATTTTTTTTCTTCTTAGCGACTAGTAAGACGTATTTTCTCAAAAGAGAAAGACGTATTCGGACTTAAAATTATTAATCCCGTGCCTGCTGCAACCCGAATCCCAAACTTGTTCAGATAACCACTTAATGAGAAAGGAACCGAGCAACAAGAAGACATCAAACCTCACTAACTCGGCTCCGAACGCTCGGAGCAATCTCGGAAGCCGCCGAATGTGGCACACAGTTAAAAGCTATGCAAATACGCCTACAGCCAGCATGGGCCCCCTCGACTCTGATTCCGACAATGAATGAAATATATCGGCCATGACTTGCCCTACTTGACACACAAGTCTCCGCGTAATGAGATCCTCCGACTTCGCTGTTGCTCGACACCCTGGAGATAAAGCGAGACCAGGAATTGAACCTATAGATGGAATTCTTTACGACACCCGAGACTGGTAAACAGGCTCCTCCAGGTGAGAAGCTATCTATCGTGAAGACCCGATTCTAATTGACAGAGGATCCGGACTTTTCAGCGTAAATATGCACCGTGAATCGTAATGAAAGACAGGCTCTTGGGCCGGGAGGAGAAGAATTTTAAGCAGGTTATTGCTACGGAGCAAAAACGGGTGAGTCTCAGCATCAACCAACTTATAAAATAATGTAAAACAAGCAGTGGCGAGGAAGAAGAAATAATACAGCCCATGGGTAAACGAGGCGCAGACCAAAGAAGTCTTCTCCCGAACACGCAACCTGCCGAACGGCGGAGAGTGGTGAACTAAACAAATTAACTTTACGCGGCGAGGCTGCCGTCGTAAAACCAGAATGAATATGTACCGTGCGTGTGAGGTGAATGCGTTATAATATCCGATGTTAATATTGAAGCTGCCTGCGCCAAATTCTCGCCGTCGGGAGAGGCGTAAGATATCGCGTTCAGCGTTTTCTTCCTTTTAAGGTTTCGGCTTTCTCCACGAGGATATCTCCCTATGCGATCGAGGCAATTATCGGAATTGAGAAACTATAAACCAAAGGAGGCCGAGAGAAGGCGCGGGTGTGAGAAAGTGGGGGAGAATGAAAAAGAGGGATTCGTAGATATGGACACCTAGAGTTTAAGGGCACGCGCGGGCCTAAAAAGAACAAACTAAATTTTTTAAAACCAGCATCTTACTCCTTCCCACGCGCTCTCTTGGCTTTCCGAAAGTACAGAACTCATATTCTGCACTGAATTACTCGTTCCCAAAAAGTTCCTCGTTGCCATGAAAGCTACACAATAAAAAAATAAGAATATGCATTCTGGAACAAAAGAAAAATAAAAGGAAGGAGGAAACCAGATTTTAGATTCATGGAAATATTGCTATATCCTGCAGAAACTAAATAAAAATAAAAATGAATTCGAGATTTTTCAGGTTGGTCAAACAATAAATTATAGCGAGGAGTAACAGCTGTGGATAAACCTTACATATAATTTCTATCGTTGAAACTAATAACAGTGAAAATTCCCAGCAGTTTGTATATAGCATACGATTTAAATAGGTGAAGGATGTTCGGGTTTTCCACCAGGTAACACTCTGTATTTCTGCCGACATTTCGATGGCCGAGTCGTTCATCAGCCATAGGGTGATGATATCCTGAAGATGATAGACGACTCGGCCATCGAAACGTCGGCAGAAATTCAGACTGTTACCCTGTGGAAAACCTCGACTGCCTTCACCGATGCCATTCGCCGGAAAAGCATCCGTTCCTTCTCCATAAGGTTTAAATTATATAATGAAAAGTCTTTGGTTCACCAAAACAAATCTCCACGGGTACTTTCTCATTTCCCCTCATCCAATTAAGGAGTCAGTCTGACCTCTACTCAAATATTGAGATTTAACCGAATGGAAAACAACTCTTAGTATTATGAAAGAGCTAGAAATGAAAAATTTAAGTCAGGAGTAGATTTCTAGGATCAACACGACACTCTAATTAAACCAGTCTTCAATTTCATGGTCAGTTTAATACGCGAGGATAGAGCACGCCTAGTATTAAACCCAACGGCGTCTAAAAATGCTCACATCAAGCTAGAGAGGCCAGTTCATTTCTCTGTGCCGCCTGTGGTTTCCTCCTAAGATGAGATACCCAGAAATTCATTCTGCTTGGGTTTTAGCTGGAAGTGCCCAGGGGCGGCACCGAGCCATAAACCCAGTTCCCCCGTACGGTTGCTGAGCGCCCGCGCTGAGACTATACGCGTTCAGATTTAGTAGTATTTTTTGTTTATAGGGTGCTTCGACGGCTATGGTCATTTCGCACCTCTTCAACTCATAGAAAAACCCAT